>JAPPVO010000417.1:0-56419 GCA_030407325.1 Camellia japonica | reverse complement strand
TTTGTCTCCTTTCTCTCTTTCTTCTTCTCCTAGCGTGTTAATTCGATTGTCGGAGAGGTTTTTCGACTATACACCCGCCAGGTAACTCACCGTCGTTTTGTTCTCAAGTTGAACAACGTTACTCAAAGCAACGCATAAATTGGACACAAGAAGTACGGAGAGCGATAAATATTTTCTCCCTGTACAATAGTTATTAAAGAGAAATATAACTTTGCCATTTATGTTATATCTTCGTAGGATTTTTAACCAAAAAATAGTACTAAGAATATTTTTTTTAAAAATTTTAATGGGTAGTACTGAGAATGCTTAAAGACGCAAACACTGATGAATTTGGTGACGGAGTATATATATGCTGGTCCCACACTATATAATTAATTAAACATATATATATATATATAATAGATACATGGGGTATTCTTAGTTGCCCCACACTCTAAGAGGGTGTTTACAATTTTTGATGTTCTATTAAAAAATGTGTAAAAAATAAAAAAGTGATGTGATTTAAAAAAATAAAAAGTGTACTAATATAACACATGCCAAATAATACCTAAATAAACATAAAATAGTTACATAAGATGTTCTTACTGCCCCACACTCTATAATTAAACATACACATAGATATTGATATGGATATAGTTATACATAAAAAAAAATATATGTATATGAGTACATGATGCTCTTAGTGAGTAGATGTGCATTCTTGAATACCAATCAAGTCAGCAGTGTTGTAGCCATTGCTGAACCTCCCTGTCGCATTAGAGAAAGGATAATCAATCCCATTGAAAGACATGTTAGCTTGAGCAAGACTCTCACTCAAATGAGGGTTTGTCCCAACATCAACTGTTGAATCACCAAATATGTAAATAGCAGGCAAATCTGCTTCCACCAACACCAACTGCTTCATCAACCCTACAATGGAAAGAGATAAGAGAAGAATCCATACCCTTGCCATTGAGATAGCTAAGTCTATATTCCTTTTTTATGATGATCTCTCTCACTTCTTACCATGTCTGTGCCAAGCTTGAGTTTGATATTTATATTAGCGAAATGCGCCATACACCCAGCTGGGGGTCACCCCCAGTGAGGTGGCAGTCCATTATTGGATAAAAAAAAAATTGTTTTCTTTTTTTTTTTTTTTTTAAAGTTTGAACCAATGGGGCGCGACACCTCACTGGGGTGCGACCCCCACTGGGTGTATGCATCACTGTTGTTTATATCAAGCTATACTATACAAGATGTCAAAAAGAGTAAGGAGGAAAATGTCAAAAAGTCATCATTCCAACCTGGCGTGGTAACCAACCATTTCCTGTTTTTCCTAGTAATAATCCACATGTGTGTCAAAGAGCTACTTGATCAGAATTTCTAATTTGCCCCTACTTTGTCAAGTGGAAAACAAACTTGATTTGAGAGTGACTAATAATAATAGTAAAGTCTAGTTTAAAAACTGACTATTTTAGTCTTTTTTTAATTTTTTTTATAAAAAGATGCATAGAAAAATAAAGAGAGTGACATGACAATTTATAATGATTTTTTAATTTTTTAACAAAAATGTATAATTGACAAACAAGATACATTTTATACAAATTTGTTATAAGTTTAGTGTAGTCGTTTGTGTTCTTTGTTTTATTCATCTAGTTATCAACCACCATTCTTCAACTATTACGCTTCATAAATTTCGTTAATAAGTGTTATTAATAAGTTTAAAATAGTTGTACATTTTTTATTTTATACTTTTTATGAGAGTACATGTTATAAAGATTGTACAATCATTTTAAATTTTGTTAACTAATAACCACTTCTTAACTAAAGCTCATTTTTTTTTTTTTAAATTAATGTTTCAATTCAATAACTTGAGTCAAAGTTACGGCAGAAAAAATGATTTGAGCATAGATGTAATTTTATTTTTATATTTAATTTTAATTCATTTGTGCCAAATTACTCTCACTTCACATAAGGTAATTGTTTTCAGTGATAAATTAAAGAGTTGTGTTACGTAGCTCGAAAGAGAGCTTTCCCGAATCCCCCGAATTCAAAACGACGTCTTTTCGTCGTTTTGAATTTTTTTTTTTTTTTTTTCAATCAGAAAAGAAGAAGAAGAAGAAGAAGAAGAAGAAGAAAGAGTAGCAGAAAAGAAGAAGAAAGAGGTAGAGGCGGAGGCGACGGCGGGTGGAGGCAGAGGCGGAGGCGAGGCTGCGACGATCAGCCGATGAGCTGCGACGACGAGCTGCGACAATTGGCCGGGCGATCGGCAGAAGCAGAGGGGCCCTCTCTCTCTCTCCATTCCCTCTTCCCCTCCTCTTTCTCGCTTTCTCTTTGTCTTCTATCTGTTCCAGGCTGTTCGGGGGGGAGGCAAAAATCGGGGAAAAAATCATTTTTGTAAATTAAAATTCAATTATAATGACATAAATATAATTTATATGTATGTATATATATATTAAAACTCAACTCGTTATAGGTGTATTACAAGAAAAAACAAGCAATCACAAAAACAACATTGTGTTTTTTTACCACAACACATAATACATTGCTATAGTGAGTATAATTTTCGTTGCACTATGCTATTTTAGCGTTGTTACAACTTGAAATTACACTGCTAGAGGCATTTTAACATGATAAGAGGTGTTTCCGCGAGCCTTCCTTGTGGACATTAGTTTTAATGCACTGCTTGTGTTTTTACTTTTACACATTGAGATTATTCTTATGACAACCATGAATAAGGCTAAATTTCCAAGAGAGGTGTCTCCTAGATGAGAACTATACATGTAGTTAAGTAAAAATTAATGGCAAATTATAATGGTAGTACTTACATTGTGTGCACATTATGTCATTTTGATTCATGTAATTTCAATTAACTTAATTTTAGATTTTGTGTCAATTTAATCCAATTAAAAATGCTGATTAAAATTTTTGAAGGAAAATGATCATTGAGTTAGTCGAAATTAACTCACTGAGTTGAACAAGTTTATAAAAATATAACATGTTGTTTATTTGCGCATTTTCTATTAAAAATATTAAAAATTATAATTAATTAGACTAAGTTAAAATAAAATTATAAATTCAGTATCAAAATCGAATCAATTAAAATTACAGGGATCAAATTATAGAGATTACAGATATAATTTGTCTAAAAATCAATGTTTTACCCACCGATGGCGCCTAACTCTTTGGTGAATCTGGAGATAAATATATTATTAATATTAACCCAAGATTATGTACTTTGCGGTTGATATTACAATTAAAATAAAGTTTAAGGTTATACTGGTGTATAGGAGTTTTAAGGTTGATGTATAGGTTTATGCGAGAAAAATTATGGCGCGAAACGCACAATTCTATAAGTTGTCGGATTCTGAATATCTGGAGAGAGATCTTTTAGTGCATAGATTAGATCGAAGAATGTCCAATTGCCATTTGCCATCTCTATGTATGTAAGAACAGAGATTGCCGCTGGAAAAATTCTCAGATTCTCCAATTGTCTTCATTTGTATAACTTTTTGGGTAAATTACTTTTCCCCTCCTTTATGTGTGGCTACTTTCTTACTTTATCTCTTCACGTTATTTTTTTTCACTTTAATTTTTTATGTTTTAAATTTTTTTTAATTTACTTCTAAAATTAATTTCTATTCAAAATTAGACAGAAAATGACACGATAACTGTCACATAACATAAAAGATATATTATTATATTGATATTTGAATTTATATCAAATGTGTAAGTTATATATAAAAAAATATTTTTATTGTCACATAATTGGCAATGTATCAATTTTTGTCTAATTTCTTACAAGTTTTAGGAGTAAATTAGAAAAACTTAAAACACAAAGGGTTAAAATGAAAAAAAAAAAAAGGGAAAACTTTAGGCCTCATTTGGAAACAAATTTTTTTAGTAATTTTTTGATTTTTTGGCTAAAATATGATGTAAAAAAAACTAGAATGTTTAGAATGACTTTTTAATTTTTTATGAAAAGATGTGCAAAAAGTAAAGAGAAAAAAGAATCTTTGAATTTTTTATATATGTTATTGGCTTTTTGATTTTTTTAATGAGTTTTGACTTTTAAACTAAAAAGCTAGGTTACCAAACGAGAATCAAAATAAAAAAAGTGACTAAATATAAATGGGACAAAGTGTAATTTACCTAACTTTTTATACCCATTCTCCCTATTGGGACCTACATTAACATGTTCAACGATGAAATGACTTTTACTTTTTCATGTTTAAATGGATAGTTTGATTCTATGCATCTTAATTAATTGTTTCTGCACAAAGCATTTTTTATGAAAAAAAAACATGTTTTCTTGTATTTAATTACATCTTTGAAATTAATATATTAATAATTGTTTTAGTGGTGGGGTGGAGTGGAAGCAACGTGTAAGGTGGGTTTGCCTAGGAATTATATCGAGAGAGAATAAATAGAGAGACATAAAATTGATTGAGAAAAATCCGCATAACAAACATTTGATACCTCTAAATTGTTGTTTTTGACTTTTAAATAAAATTAGAAAGTATTTTAAGGTCTCGTTTGATAACTATATATTTTAGTTAATAAGTTACTATAAATTATCACATTATTCTTCTTATTTTTTTGTTAGAACAATCTCCTGTGTAAAATAAATAATGAAACAAATCAAACAAATAAAATAAATTACTTACCGAATTTATTTTACCGAACCGAATAAATAATTAAAAGATTAAGTCAAGTATGTGACACTATGTCCTTAAGACAGATTCGTCTCACTACGGTGCTTACAGATAAAATGCGTCTATCTCCCAAGATACAATGATCTTCACAAATTGTAATAGCACTCCGAACAATTTGTACGGCGAACCAAACTTGTGTTCTATACTCTCTGAATTTTTCCTAAAATAATATGAAGAATAAATTATGCAAGAGAGCAAAATAAAGCAAGAAAATCAACTTTCCAGAATGGAATGACTGCTGAAAATGGCCTACTATATATAGACCCGAACAGGTGGACATGTGCAAATTCAAATTGGACAGATACAACTTCAAACTGGACAGATCTGTTAACTGCAACAGTTATAAAACTGTACAGAACTGCTGAGCAGTTTTTCCGATCTGTTAGAATATTTTGAACCTGTTGAACCTCAGTTTGAATCTGTTCAAATCTTCCTAGGTAGATTTAAATCTGTTTGAAATAACAGAATCTGTCCGAAACTGCTGGGCAATTTCTAGTAGTTAAAACCTGTTTATCTATTGGGAATTTTGGACTAGAAGTGGCACAATTATGGACAGAAAATTTAAATTAAAATTTGGAGCAAAATTTTGAATTAATTTCCTGCAATAATTTTTGAAAAAATTCAAATGAATTTTGTCCAAAAAATTAATAGTAGACTGTAGACACCCCATTTTTGACCGACCTTAAGACTTAGACGTCACCGATTGAGCGCTTGGTGATGTTGCATATTATGCTCATTCTGACATTGCGGAGTCTCGGCCGCGATCGGTTTGCGAACCGGGTCCCGTTTTCTCTGTTTTCTCTTCCCAAAGGGAGGGAGAGGTCTCGTAGACTATCTCTCAGTGGCCGTAGGCTACGTTTCGTGGTTGTAGGCCATTTTTGCCGTTTGGAGGCCAGTTTTCGATTTTCGGAGCCGTCGACCGTGTGCCTCGGTTCGGGACCACTTAACCACCTCCGTTTGCTCCGATTTTTGGCATACACCTTGTTTCCTCCCTTTTGAGGAACACTGTGGCCCGAGAGACCAACTTCGTGGTCGAACGCCACCTCCGGTGTTTAACAGCCTGTTTTCGGGGTCCCGGACTGCGTGTTTTGGCCCCCGAACCTTCGTTTTGCATCCGTCTTGGTCCATTTTTGGCGGGGCCCTTATTTTCATTGTTAGAAAGGTTGTAGGAAGGTGGGAGGCCAGCAATTGTTCTGAAAAACCAGCTTTATTCCTTCATCGCTCTTCATCGCCCGTTTTTTTCACTAGAAAGCTGATTTTTCCCATCTCCGGGCCACTTTTTCTAACTTTCCACCACACCATTGTGTTGTACACACCTAGGAGGCCACCAATATGGGTAGGTCGACCAGCAATTGTCCTTGACCCTTTTGAAACCCTCTAAAAAGCTGATTTTTCTCTCTCCTGATTCACTTTTTCTAGTTTTTGACCATATAGCTGTGTTGTACACACATGGGAGGCCACCTTTCTGGGGTGGCCGGCCAACAATTTTGTTGACCCTTTTGACCCCTGGTCAGCCGACCAGGGGGAGTGGCCAGCCGGCCACCTGGCCCTTTTGAACCTGGCCGGCCATTTTTCTCTCTCCTGGTGCATTCCAACTGTGCCAGCTGTTTTGCACCAGACCCCCTGCCCGAGGGTCTGTCTTTTTAGAGGGAGATTTGAATTGTTTTTCCTCCCTTTTCTTTGGCTCCTCTCCCTCTATATAACCAACACTTGAGCTTCATTTCTAGGGGTTAGACATATTTGCTAAGGCATACATCCATCTCCCTCCATAGCTCTCTCTTCCAAGCTCTAAAGTCCATTATCCTTGGCCATTTACACTACAACTCATAGCCTATCACCTCCACACTCCATTCCAGCACCTTGGAGGTCATTTGCAGAGGTAGAGAGCTCACATTCTTGGTCCAAAAGCTGTTGGAGGTCAGCGCTACAAGGGTAAGTCCTCATTTCCCCTTTTTTAGCCTTATTTTGCTTCATATCTTAGCCCATTTTGCTTGCATTTTTGGGCTCCGAGCTAAACTGGAAAAGATCTTATTTTGAGCTCCTCTTCAACTTTGTTTAAGAAAACTTTTCTGTTTGAAGTCATCTACTCCCCCTATGTACTTTATCTCTCTTTTAGGGCTTACTTTGCATGATATTTTAGCCTTATTTGTGAGCATTTCTAGGCTTCGACCTAAACTGTAAAGTATCTTATTTTGAGCCCCTCTTCAACTTTGTTGAAGGACTATTTACTGTTTGAGGCCATCTACTTCCCCTTACCCTTTATCTCTCTTTTAGGGCCATTTTTGCATCATATTGTAGCCTTATTTGTGAGCATATTCGAGATTTTTCATAAACTGTAAAGTATCTTATTTTGAGCCCCTATTCAACTTTGTTGAAGGGCACTTGACTTTTTGAGGCCTTTTACTGCCCTGTTTGTCCAATCTCTCTTTTAGGGCTGTTTTTGCATGATACATTAGCCTTATTTGTGAGCCTTTTTGGACCTTGACCTAAACTGAAAAAAGTCTTTTTTTGACACCATCTTCATGTTTGATTAAGGTCTATTTTCTGTTTGGGGTCATTTTCCCCCTATGCATGCTTCATCTCTCCATGATTAGGGCTATGCATTAGAGCTCTTGTATTGGCCATGGCTTGGCCTCTTAGCCACTGAAATCTAGCGGATTTTCAGTGGCTTAGGTGCTTTCTTGAAGGCCAAAATCAGAGGGGGGTGACCCCTCTCTCCTTGTCTTGTTTGGTGGTCTTTTGGACCTTCCAAAGGGACCCTATTTTGCATACATTGAAGTCATTTTCCAGGGCCTATTTGGTGGGTTTTAGGGTTGTCATAGTCCATTTCCAGGGGTGGTTTTGCTATGCTTCATGTCTATCTTGTATGTACTTAATAACCCCTCGTATGGCCCTCTAAAGGAGCTCACCATTTTTACACATGTTGGCTGCATTTCAGTGATTATTTGGGTATATTTTGGCATGTTTTGTTCACTGATTTTTGCTAGTTTGATGAGTTCTCATACGCCTCATGCACATGCCATGTAAACCATGTTTGCTAGTCAAAGTTGCATGCTATTTTAGTCCATCATGCTAGCATCTTTTGGTCATGCTTTGAACTAGAAATGTTCACGTTTTGGGACTGCCTTGGCTCTGTCTTTGTGCTTCATAGTCAAATAATGCATGCTTTGCATAGCTACAAGTCAATATATGTGCCTAGTTTTGAGTTTCGGGACCATTCCATGCATTGTATGACATATATCCATGATTCGGGATCGTTTTGCATCATGATTCAGCGCTGGAATTTGCATGTTCGAATGCCATGTTTCATGCCTTGCCATGCCTTGTTAGAGTGGCATTTGGTGCCTTAGGTTCGGTCCTCGGTTTGTGTGCATATATGCACGCATTTCGATAGTCTCATTTTCATCTTATGGCCACTAATGTGAGTGTGGCTGAGGTCCACTCATGTTGGTGTAAGTCCATCATGCATTGTGCATGTCATCTTAGTCCTTTGCATTGCGTATGCTAGGTTGTGTGTTAGAGCATCGTGTATGCCATGTTACATCGTGCATTGTGTATGCCATTTCATAGCATTGCGTATGCTAGGTTGTATGTTAGGATTGCATTCATGCATGTCATGCATATTGCATTGTGTTTGGGATAGGAATTAGTCCAAACACGGGAAACGAGGGATGTTTCGTACTCCAAGTGACGGAACGTGTCTCAATTTCCGGTCACCGACACTCCGGATTAACCATGATGGAGTCTCGGTCTTGTTGTGTTTATATGTGCATTCATTTCACATTGAGTCGTGCAATTCGACTCCTCGGCCATCATGCATCGAGATGCGTGATTGGTGGCACGAGGATCGAAGTATGCATACATGTGTGAAAATACTTTGCCATGCCCCTTTCTTGCTCTTTGTTGCAGCAAATCAGAAACCGACAGTCTTTTGGAGCTCCGTGCAATGTTCCGAGCTTAATTGTAAACAGAGGCTAATTGGGGCATCGTAATGGATTTCCGCGCAAGGCAACTCAAGCGTGCATTATTTATCATTTGGAACAGAGCTGAGGCGGTCCATAGATTTACGTGCTAGTTTACTGCTTTCCTAGTTAAATTTGTTAATTAATTAGGGTTTTGTACTTATTTGGACTGTATTATTTATTCGGGACTGTATTATTTATTCGGACCCTCCGCGCGAGGGCAATGTTATAATAAGTGTGCGTGTGTGTGATGTATGTCTTCCAACCCCACGTCTTTCTCCCTTTTATTTACCAGCTTATGATGGTTAGATTAGGGCATGTTTCAATTAGCATACAGTATGATAGCATGTTTGCATTCATTCATCCGTTTTGCATGCACCGGGCTTGGCGCATCATACTTACTACATTATATTTCAATTCCGAGTTAATACATGTTAGCTGTAGCATTTCATATGCCATGTTTAGAATAGCCGAGCCTATCGTAGTTGCATTTTTGCATGTGTCGCATTAGGCATTTCTGTATAGTTAGGATCATGCATGGATTTCTACCATAGCTTCTGTTTTGGCTCGGAGTACTCGGCAAGTTTTTATGTTTTAGCATCCTTGCATGCATGTGAGTGATTGCCATGATAGCATGCTTACCATGAGGCTATATGCTTATGTGATATAACTGCCTGAATGCCTGTGGGTGAAGGTTGGGTTATTTGGATTAGAACAATGCATCGACCGTGAGTTTTAAGCCTACTAGATAGTGGCAAAACCATCTTTTCTAAGCCCACCCGAGGGTGGAAAAATCTGCATTTTAAGCCTACTTGAGAGTAGCAAACCATCTTTCAAAAACAAACATGAAATGTTTTGTTCCAATTCAGGCGACCTGGTCTATACTTGTATGCTGTACACATCACATAGTAAATCTAGGCTAATAACCAGAATAAGAACGCATAATGTTTTCAAAACTAGATATCATGGTTAGTAGAGGCCGATCTTTGATCGGGCGAGCGGGGGTGCTCACAAAGTGACCTTCCCCAATCGTACCCAAGTTCCCGAGCCGAGGCAACTTTGGTGATGACGGACATGTGGCCTTAGGCACGAGTCAGGGTTTCCTAAATTTTCCCAAAATAAAATATTTAGGTGGCGACTCTGTATCTGGCAAAGCAGTCCATGTTTGGCACTTCTTTCAAAAAAATCTGTTTTCTCAAAATGATTTGCCGGATTTGGACTCTTTGGTTCAGATTAAGAACCGTGACATTTGAGTCCTGAACTGTAGTGAGCCCAAATGAACAGAACGGGACTCATCCTCCCGGGGCGTTCGGGGACGTCTACATAGACCGACCCGACCTACAACGTGACAGACGGACTGTGGCGGCGCGCGCACGCCTGTGTGGTGGTTTGGGCTAATGTTCACTTTGTCCATAACTCCTCCTTTCTACAAACTTGGGGTGCCTCTTGAGGCCCAACCCAAGTATTCCCACCTAGAAATTATATACACACATAAGTTCTTTTAAGTTTCTAATGTGGGACAAGCCTTACAAGGAAATCCACATTTAGGCCTCGTTTGGGGACTGACTATTTTAGCCAAAAAGTCAAAAAGCCAACTAAAACTAGTCACATCACCTCTCTACTTTTCTGCACATCTTTTCGTAAAAAGCCAAAAAGTTACTAAAATAGCCTGTTCCTAAACGAGGCCTTAATGTTTGAATTGTGCATTCCACAAACCCGAAAACGACGTCAAGTTCCCATTCACTCATAATGGTTTTGATGAACTGTCTTCACTGTGTGACTTGCCATGCGGCAAGGAACACGTCACCTCTTTGGACCCACCGCAAAAGACGTGTAAGCCCCATTCAATTTTGGGCTCAAAGTTGGCCCAAAATAAACCTATAAAAAACCAAATTTTCCAACAATCCCCCACATGAATGGAATTTGACGAAAAGAAAATGCAATAACATGATCTAATTATAGAGAGTACAGAAATTGAAAATATTCTGCAAAGGATAGGTAGCTTTTGGCTTTGAACCTTCCCTTGTGAGACACTATCAGATTTACTAGCTAACTAGTGAACATAATGTCTTGAACTGTTCAGCCGTTTGTGTAAACGAAGACAATAGAACTCACATAGTATATTACTAGACACAGTTTAGTTCTCACTATTGTGTTCATTTTGGCCCTAAACAGCCTGGTCTTTTATGAGTGCTCTAGAGAATTGTAGCCCTTCACAAATCTCATAGAACCGGCCTAGTTCATACTCATATAGGTAATTCCTATGAATAGTATCATGCCATACTTCAGTAGGTATACCTAGATGTAAGAATCATTAAAAATATTACTTAACTTAAAAACATTGCAGACATCACTATTTCATCATAGAAATGGGTAGGAGTATGACTCCCCAGTGATCCTTCTGAGTCATACACAACTTAGTTGTCCTTTTGAACCTAGATCTTAGGATCTCCAGTCCACTAGGTTGGGTTCCCGTTGTGGTAACTCTTATTTAATAGGCATAAGTCTCATTCCCCTCAATGAATTTTCAACTGACTTTCTTACTAACCCTTTGGTTAGTGGATCCGCTATGTTGTCTTTAGACTTTACATATTCAATGCAAATAATTCCATTGGAGAGTAGTTGTCTCACAGTGTTATGTCGACGACGAATGTGTCGTGACTTACCGTTATACATATGACTTTGTGCTCTAGCAATTGATGATTGACTATCATAATGTATGCATATAGTAAGCACCAGTTTTGGCCACATTGGAATATCTTCAAGAAAGTGGTGAAACCATTCTGCCTCTTGCCCAGCTTTGTCTAAAGTTATGAATTCTGATTCCATAGTAGACCTAGCAATGCAAGTCTGTTTGGAAGATTTCCAAGATATAGCCGCACTACCAAGTGTAAAGACATATCCACTAGTGGATTTTGAGTCTCTAATATCCGATATCTAGTTTGCATCACAGTATCCTTCAAGTACTGCTGGATATCTAGTATAATTAAGCCCAATGTTATGGGTAAATTGGAGATATCTTAGAACCCTTATAATTGCTTTCCAGTGTTCTACTCCTGGGTTACTCGTATATCTACTTAATTTACTTACTGCATAAGCTATATTCGGGCGAGTGCAGTTCATCAAGTACATTAAGCTTTTAATAATTTAGGGATACTCTAATTGAGAAATACTTTCCTGTATATTCTTATAAAGAAACAAATTAACATATATAGGTGTTCTAGCAAGATAATCATCATCTTTGCTAAACTTGTCCAGTATTTTCTCAATGTAATGTGATTGTGACAAAGCATATCCTTCTGAAGTTTTGGTAATTTTCATACCAAGTATTATATCATCAATCCTCATGTCCTTCATATCAAAATGTTTATTCAACATTTTTTTGGTAGTTTTAATCATATCATTATTACTACTTATGATGAGCATATCATCCACATAAAGACATACAATGACATAACCTTTGTTTGTGTTTTTAATATAGACACATTTGTCACCCTCACTAATTTTAAATCTATTTGATATCATTGTCTTGTCAAATTTCTCATGCCATTACTTTGACGCTTGTTTTAAACTATATAATGATTTAACTAATTTACACATTTTCTTTTCTTTTCTTTTCCTGAAACAGAAAATCCTTCTAGTTATTACATGTAAATTTCTTCATCTAACTCACTATTTAAGAAAGCGATTTTCACATCCATTTGATGAATTTCTAGATTGTACAACGATGCAATATCAATTAGCATTCTAATGGATGTTATTCTAGTAATCGGTGAGTATGTGTCAAAGTAATCAAGACCTTCTTTTTGTCAAAAACCTTTGACCACAAGTCTTGTCTTGTATTTATCAATTGATCCATCCGCTTTCATTTTTCTTTTGAAAATTCACTTATATCCAAGAGGTTTACACCCTGGTGGTAAATCCACCAATTCCCAAGTGTGATTTTGCAAAATGAATTCAATTTCGCTGTTTACAACTTTTTTCCATAAAGGAGTCTTAGAACTAGACATAGCTTCTTTAAAAGTTAAAGACTCATTTTCTAACAAAAATGTTAGGAAATCTGGACCAAAAGATTTTGAGGTTCTAGCACATTTACTACGCCTGGGTTCCTCTTCCTCATTTTGATCTATCTTTTGCTCTTGTTCTTAATCATGTTTTTTATCATGACTAGTAATAGCATCATAAGATCTTTTATTATTAGTAGTCTCTTGTCCAATCTTATTTGGAAATATATGTTCAAAGAACGATGCATTCAGAGATTCAATAATAATATTTACATGTATTTCGGAATGTTCTTACTTATGAATCAAAAATCAATATGCACTACTATTCATGGCATGACCAATGAAAATGTAATCAACAGTTTTAGGATATATCTTAGTCTTTTTAGGACTAGGAATAACCATTTTAGTCAAACACCCACACACTTTTAAGTATTTGTAGGATGGTACTCTGCCATACCACAATTCATAAGGTGTTTGATTCACTTTTTTTCGGAGTACTTTATTAAGTATATAATTAGCTGAAAGTATTGCTTCCCTCCACAAGTTCTGAGGTAATCCAGAACTAATTATCATGGTATTCATCATTTCTTTTAAAAACCTATTTTTCCTTTTAGCAATTCCATTTTGCTGAGGTGAGTAAGGAGCGGTGGTTTAATGAATTATTCCATATTCTTTACAAAATTCACCAAAATGTGATTCATATTCACCACCTCTATTACTTCTAAGTTTCTTAATTTTCTTACCAAGTTGATTTTCAACTTCATTCTTGATATGAGTGAAAGTTTCCAAAACTTCATCCTTGGTTTGAATTAAATAAACATAACTATATCTAGTATAGTCATCTATAAAAGTGATAAAATACTTTTTTCCACCTCTAGTTTGAATTAATTTAAAATCACAAATGTCACTATGAATTAATTCAAATGATTTCGTACTTCTTTCAATTGAATGAAAAGGAGTTTTGAATAATTTTGCCTCAACACAAATTTCACATTTATGATTTAAATCAATGTCAAATTTAGGTAAACATTTCATATTAATTAATCTACGCAAAGATCCATAATTAATATGTCCAAGTCTACCATGCTATAAATTTGAAGACTCAAGCAAGTAAGAAGAAGATATATTATTATTAATAACAGAGGGTACAATAGTCAGTACATTCATTTTGAAAGGCTATCAAACGTATAACATTTCCCTACATACATCCTCTTTTTGATAAGTACAAACTTGTCACTTTCAAAAACTAGTCTAAACCCATTTTTACTCAACAAAGATTCGGAAACAAGATTCTTGCGAATGTCCGGTACATACAGTACATTGTTGAGAGTGAGTTCTTTTCCAGATGTCATCTTCAGAATAATCTTTTCTTGTCCTTCAACTTTAGAAGTCGAGGAATTGCCCATAAAAAATTGTTCACCGTTGTCCATTATAGAATAAGATGTGAACATCTTTTTGTCGGCATAGATATGGCGAGTAGCACTAGTGTCCACCCATCATTTTTTAGGATTTCCGACAAGGTTTGCCTTGGAAACAACCGCAGAAAGATTTATGTCATCAATACTATTGGAAATTTTGTCCACTTTAGTCATATTAGTTTGAGCAGACTTCTTGTTTGATCTTCCTTTGCCTTTGTGTTTGCGACGGCAATCTTTGGCCCAATGCCTCTCTTTGTCACAGATGTAACATTTGCCATTAAACTTGTACTTTTAATTTCCCTCCCTTTAGAGCCTTGTGAGGAACTTTCTTTAGAAAACTTCTGTTTCTTGGCTTTTAGAGCATGTTCCACCACATTTGCCTTTGACTCCATTGGATGCTTACCAACCCGCTTCTCTGAATTGCGGTTGTCCTCCTCAATCTTCAAATGCACAATCAATTCTTCTAAAGACATTTCTTTGCGCTTCTGTTTGAGGTAGTTTTTGAATTCCTTCCAGCCTTATGGTAATTTCTCAATTAAGGTAGTAACTTGGAAGGATTCACTAAAAGACATGCCTTCTGCATAAATGTCATACAGAATGAGTTGGAGATCTTGAACTTGGCTGATCACAGTCTTAGAATCAACCATCACAAAATCCAAGAATTTGCTAACCACAAATTTCTTTGAGCCACATCTTCTGTTTTGTACTTTTTCTCCAAAGACTCCCAAAGTTCCTTTGCTGTCTTGATAGGACTGTAGACGTTGTATAATGTGTTGTCAAGTCCGTTCAAGATGTAGTTCCGACAAAGGAAATCAGCATGTTTCCAAGCATCAACCGTAACAACCACTTGCCGGTCAGTTTCATCCTTTTTCAAAATAGGAGCATCATCACGGAAAAAACGAGCCAAGTTAAGAGTAGTAAGATAGAACAGCATTTTCTGTTGCCATATTTTAAAATCAATTTCTGAGAATTTCTCTGCTTTCTCACCGTGATTGACTGGCATAGTTACAACAGGAGATGTTGGAGCAATTGCAACCACCACACTAGTATTTGTTTGAGCATTAGTTTGACCAGTTTCAGTACCCATGAATTCTAATTTATAAAACAAAATTAGAATTAGAATTTTATACTACACATAAAATTTAAACCAAAACCAAAGAATTAAATTCTGTAAAATAAAATAAACAAGAATTGTAACTTTTATTTTCAATTAATTTGAAAATAAAATAAAATTTTATTTAACCAAATTAATTCTACACAGAAAATTAAATTTTTGTAACACTTCAATAATTAAAATACTGAAACAGAATTTTAATTAATGAATACTCAGATATTATTTTTGAAAACCAAAATTAATTTCTGATAACCTTCACAAATAAATATTCTGAATTGTTAATGACACCAGTATATTACTACTAGTTGGCAAAGAAAATGAACAGTATATTACTACTATTTGTTTTTTCAACCAGAATATTTTTTTTGTAAAATCCAAGAAAATAATTTATGTAAGAAAAAGAAAGAAAACAAGAAACAAACAAAAAATTCTGCATAAACAGAATAATTCGAATTTGTCTTAAGATTGTTGAAACAATCTTTTGTGTAAAATAAATAATGAAACAAATCAAACAAATAAAATAAATTACTTACCGAATTTATTTTACCGAATCGAATAAATAATTAAAAGATCAAGTCGAGTGTGTGACACTCTGTCCTTAAGACAGATTCGCCCCACTATGGTGCTTATGAATAAAAGGCATCCATCTCCCAAGATACAATGATCTTCACAAATTGTAGTAGCACTCCAAATAATTTGTACGGCGAACCAAACCTGTGTTCTATACTCTCTAAATTTTTCCTAAAATAATATGAAGAATAAATTATGCAAGAGAGCAAAATAAAGCCAAGAAAATCAACTTTCCGGAATGAAATGACTACTGGAAATGGCCTACTATATATAGACCCGAACAAGTAGGTTATTTGAATTGAACAGGTGCAAATTCAAATTGGACAGATACAACTTCAAACTGGACAGATCTGTTAACTGCAGCAGTTATAAAACTGTCCAGAATTGCTGGGTAGTTTTTCCGATCTGTTAGAATATTTTGAGCCTGTTGAACCTCAGTTTGAATCTGTTCAAATCTGCCTGGGCAGATTTAAATCTGTTTGAAATAACAGAATTTGTCCGGAACTGCTATGCAGTTTCTAGCAGTTAAAACCTGTTTATCTGTTCGGAATTTTAGACTGGAAGTGGCAAATTATGGACAAAAAATTTAAATTCAAATTTGGTACAAAATTTTGAATTAATTTTCGAAAAAATTCAAATGAATTTTGTCCAAAAAATTAATAGTAGACCAATCCGACCCACAACCGGACAACAGCGGCGGCGTGCACGCGCATGTGTGGTGGTTTGGGCTAAGGTTCACTTTGTCCATAACTCCTCTCTTCTACAAACTTGGGGTGCCTCTCAGGGCCCAACCCAAGTGTTGCCACCTAAAACTTATATACACACATAAGTTCTCTTAAGTTTCCAATGTGGGACAAGCCTTACAAGGAAACTCACATTTAATGTTTGAATTGTCCATTCCATAAACCTGAAAACGATGTCAAGTTCTCATTCACTCATAAATGGTTTTGATGAATCGTTTTCACCATATGACTTGCTATGCGACAAGGAACACATCACCTCTTTGGACTCATCTCAAAAAACGTGTGGACTCCACTCAATTTTAGGCTCAAAGTTTGCCCAAAATAAGCCTATAAAAAACCAAATTTTCTAACATTTTTTGCACATCTTTTCATAAAAAGTCAAAAAATTATTAAAATAACTTGTTCCCAAACGAAGTTTAAGCTAGAAATTATTTTAAGTGAGTGTTTGGGAATAACTTTTTTAGTATTTTTTTTATTAGATTTTTTTCATCTTTAGTGAATCTTTTTAAAAAACAAAAATTAAAAATTTTCCTTTTAGCTTATATTTGACTAGACAGGCCGAAAAAATTAAAAAATCCAGAAAAAAACAAAAAAGTGCAAAAATTTTTTTTTTTTTTTTTTTTGATTTATTTCTTGCTCTCTTCTTCTTCTTCTTCTTTAATCTTCAATGAACTTCTTATAAAATTTTAATTCCTTTTCTTACTTTTTAAATCCCTCTAGGACCTAACAACTAAAATTTTTTAATATAATTTTAAAAAATAAAACTTTTTTAACTATGTGCTAAACACTGCCTAATTTGCAGATAAAAACAAATTTTTTACTGTTGCCTTTTTAAAAAAAAAAAAAAAATTCATCCACACAAATTTTTCTTCCAAATTTCTCGAATGGCATGACAAACAAAATTTAAAAAGTTAATCCACATTTCAATGTTTTTTTAAAATTCTCTTTGTCTTGTCACCTCATTTGGAAGATTGTGTGGCATTTTTTTTAAATTAATTACTACCGTCCTTAAAAATAGAATTTAAGAATCAAAAATGCTAGAGATCTCAAAAGTTTTGTTAAAATTTCTACCAAATGTCTTATATGGGTGTGGGACCTATATAGGACTCACATGATGTAGGTCCTACCCCCATGTGGGATATTTGATAAAAATTTTAATAAAATTTTTGAGATCTCTAGTATTACTCTTTAAGAATTTACGTTAAAATTAATTAAAGCAGACGTTAATGTCACACACATTTAATGCATTTCATATAAAATGAGGAGTAATATTAGAGATCTCAAAAGATTTACTAAAATTTTTATCAAATGTCTCATATGAGTGTAGGTCTCACATGAGGCTCATATGGTGTGGGTCTGACACCCAAGTGAGACATTTAGTAGAAATTTCGATAAATTTTTTGATGTCTTTATATTTTCCTAAAATGAGACATAACCCAAAGCATTCAGCTGTATTGATTTTCACTGCCCCTCTCTCCATCATAGTCTATAAGACAAATTACACTTACCTCTGAAGTTTTTGAAAATTACAGAAACCTCCTTTATAGTTTCAATAATTATAAAAAAAAAAATTCTTACTTTTATTAACAATATCAAGATTTTCCCACTCCATTAATTTAGCACAAACGGCGTTAATTGACGATCCAAAATGACCATGTTATCCCTTTGAATTGAACGGAAATATGAAAACTATCAAATCAACCAATAAACTATTTAAATGAAATTTTTCACTCACCTTGGGAGGTTTTGCATATCTATTATCAAAGACACATGCATATTTTAACATAATACCTCAATAATTTAATATAAGACCCTAATAATATAATAAATTTAAGACTTATTTCACACTATATAAACAACGAAAAATTTATCAATTTTTATTAATGTATTTATTATTTAAATTTCTTTTTTCTTTTCTTTTTTTAATTTGAAACAAATGAATTTTTTTTCCCAGCAATTTGTCCTACTTATTTATTCATATTTAAAAAAAATTATTTATCCCTAAATTGTTAAGACATTATTAAAACATTTAATAAAAACAACTTAATTTTAATTGATAAAATACTTAAAAGTAATCAATTTCTTTAAAATTAATGTTAGATAACATTCTAATAATTTAACATAAGACTTATTCCGCACTACATAAATAACGTAAAATTTATCATTTTAAGTAATGCATTTATTATTTAATTTTTTTTAAAGTTGAAATAAATGTATTTATATTTTTCTTGACAATTTGTATTACTTATTTTTTCATATGTAAAAAAATTATTATTTTATCTTTTCTCAATATTATTCTCAAATTTCATTTATTAAGCAGAAGTTGATGCATATTTAAAAAAACATAAGTTAATATTTCTTAAATGATTAAAAAATTTAAAAAATAAATATTGAAGTTAAAAATAAAAAATAAAAATCTTGCCTCTAATGTTATCAACATTAATCTTAACCTTAAATGCACTAAATTTAATTTACTCTATTAAATATATATGAAATTATTATTTATTTTTCATAATTTTTTCAAAATACAAATGTAATTTATTGACTCGATTTTTTTCCACAAGTTTTTGTAACTTCTATAGAAAAAATAAAATAAAATTTAACCATTAATGAAGGTGAGAAATTAATTCTTAAGATTCCGTGATCCTTCGTTTCCTATCAACTAATTTGAAATTATTGTGAGGTGATTATATTTTTCTTACTTCTATATTTATTTTTTAATTTTTGTAATCATGTAAAAATATTAACCTGCATTTTTTTAAATATGCATCGACTAGAAGTTTAATAACCCAAAGATAAAAATTAAAACTTGAAAATAATATATGAAGGAGAAAAGATAAAATAATAATGTTTGTACATATGAATAAATAAGTAATACGAATTTTCTGAAAAAAATAAATCCATTTATTTCAACTTTTAAAAAAATTCAAATAATAAATTATTAGGATGTTATCTAACATTAATTTTAGAGAGATTATTTATTTTAAAGTATTTTATCAATAAAAATTAAGTTTTTCTTTTTTCCATTAAATTTTAACAATTTTATAGTTTTATTTAATATTGGATGAATTTTAAGAATTTTATTAAATAATATTAATATATATATATATATATATATAATAAGGAAGCTCAGTTTTTTTCCTTGATGGGACTTCTGTGCGTTTGTCAAAATATGAACCATTGGATTGAACTTAATCCAAGGGCTCACAGTCTCTCCATTTTCAACCCACGCCCTCTCTCTCTCTCACACTCTCATCTCTTTGTTTCTGGTTTCTGATCATTTCAAATTTTGAAATCAGACCCCCATTCTCTCTCTCTCAGCCTCTCTCTCTCTCTCTCTCTCTCTCTCTCTCTCCATTATATCGTACCGGCGACCGAACCCCTCTGCTATCCTAATCGTCATCTTCTCTCTTCTGGAGATGGGAGATTCACAGATTCGGAGATGAGAGCCACTGTATGTATATATGTGCATTTGTGTGTACATAATTTTATTCACAGATTATATTCACAGAGTCATAATTTTATTCACAGATTCGGAGACCGAATGTGCATATCTTAGAACAATGGTTATGCATTTGTGTGTATTATATTCACAAATTCACAGATTATGCATTTGTGTGTATTATATTCACAGATTCACAGATTATGCATTTGTGGATGGATGACCCGTGCATTTGTGGGTTTTGCTTATTTGGTGGGAGGGTACTATGATGCAGGGGACAATGTGAAGTTTGGGTTTCCCATGGCTTTCACGGCCACCATGCTTTCATGGAGTGTGATTGAGTTTGGTGGGTTGATGAAAAGCGAGTTGTGTAATGCAAGAGAAGCCATTCGCTGGGCTACTGATTACCTTCTCAAAGCCACTGCTCAACCAGACACCATTTATGTTCAGGTTTGTGCTTTCTCTGCTCTGTTTTCTTCAGATCTTTGTGCATTTCCTACTGTACAGAATGGGCATTACATTCATGGTTTATTGTGGAATCAGTGATTCATAAATTATTGGAGAAGAAAAAAAAAAAAAAAACCAAAGATCTTAGTGTGCATTGGAGTTTTTTTTACCAAACACATACATTAGTTTGACAAACTGTTTCCAAAAACATGACTTGATTGATGTAATGGAAAAAAGAAAAAAAAAAAAAAGACATGAGCTTGTAATGTGTGCATTGGAGTTTTTTTTTTTTTTTATCAAACTCCTAAATTTGTAATTGTGTGCATTGAAGTTGTATTGTGTTTATTGTTGTCATTTTATTTTATCAAACCCATAAATTTATTTGAGGGTCAAACTGCTTCCAAAAACACTTTTATGTAATGAATGTGAATGTGATTATATACATAATTTTATATATGATTATATATGATTCAGAGATTCGGAGACCGAATGATTCCAATATGTATGTATATATATTTTTTCAAAAAGTAGTTGTGTACTTCAATGGTGGAGCTTCAGTCCTGTCCTAGCTTGGTCAGTGGTATTGAGCAAGAAGTGAAAGGAGAGAGTGTGAATATTGTTGCAGAGATTTCAGCAGAGCTACAGAGGGAAAGACAGAAGAATGGAGAGCTTATAGAGAGGATATCAATACTTGAAGCTCAAATACTAAAGAGAGATAACAACTCTCTACTCTCAAATGAACAAGTACGATTGCCTGCTTCATATTTGTTTTTTTATCCCCTCAGTTTCTTAAAATGTCTTTAACTCTTTGATTGCTCTGATAATGATTCAGTTTCAGCATCTAGATATGGTATTAATCATTTTTGTTTTTGTTTTTGTTTTTTTCTTGGGTTCTTATATGCAAATTATGGGTTCAATTTGATGATTTTCTTCATTATTTAGCGATGAATTTCCTAATCTGAAAAATGTTTATATTTTCTTATTGGTAGTTTTTGAGTCTTTGCCGTTAGCAAGAGCTGATATGGTTACCATAACCATGAGAACATAGGATAAAATGAAGCAAATAACCTATATTAATCAGCAAGCTATGGTTAGATAGAAGACATATAATACTCTCAATTTATTTGTTCAATTAGAGGGATTAAAAGATCAAATGCCGCATTCATGAAAATAAGATCAGAGAAAATATAAATAGGATGATCATAACACTGAGAAAATGAATGCAATTTTAAATACACGTGACACTAAATCATTTCAAATTTTTCTATACTGATGTCGGGCTATATGTGTAGTTTAGAAACTAGAAATAGCTAAATAACCATGTCCATGTACTGTGTCATCTCTGAAGACAATTTGGAAGTAGATTACTCTTATATTTGTATTTTTCTGTTAGACACTTGCATTTATTTTCTATATATGCTCATAAACTACTCATAAACTGTAACACATCAGTCTGAAATTTCAAGGAATTATTAAAACACAATTTCTTGGAATAAGGCACAATTTCCACAATCTTTTGCATTGCTCATATTGGTCAACATCATTAATGTCAGTTCTTACATGATCTCTTCCAGGGTAACTATCCCAGTGCAAAGGAAAGAAGCTTCAAGAAATTCAAGAGCCAAAAGGCAAAATTTAGTAGCCAAAAAATTGAAGATGGAAACAGCAAAACCTTTCAGACAAAGCATGACACTCGATGCGTGCCACCAAGAGAAACAAATCTAGAGAACTTCATAGTCAACTGGATGAGCATGGATGACAAGAAAACAATATCAAAAGTGAAAAGAAAGAAGGTCAAAGCAATCTTTGAGGTACATTTGTTTTTCTGTTGTGTCAGATATATTTTTTTATCTTCATTATATATGCTTCAATTCTTTTAGGAGTGGTAAAAACTTATTATTTATAGATTAAGTGGTTCCTTTTTTGGCCCCTATTATTAAGTGGCTTCAAAACTTTGTTTATTCCATTCTTTTGACAACTTCGATTGTTGAATGTCTAATTTTATTTCAATTGTTGAATTTTAAACGTAGTATTTGACTTCCTCCTGAAAATTTATCGCACTGGTTTTTGAAAATTCATCATATAGTATGACATTTATTCTTTCCATAATGTGCATAACGGGAAAAAAAAATAAAAAAAATGAAGAGAAACTATGTTGTCAAAATTTGCATAAAAGTTTATTGTCTACTATTTGATGTGATTTGGAAATACAGAACATTAGTCTATTATGTGATGCGATTTGGAAATACTGAACATTGGTCTTCTTTTTTTTTTTTTTTTTTTTTTTTTTTTTGCATAAAAGATGCAACCAAAATGGAATTGATGAGCAATGGATAAAATGTAGCCCATGATGGAAGCAAACTTTTTGGGATCTGATTTACTTCTTCCATTAGATTAGTTTTCTCCTTATCTAGGTGTT
Organism: Camellia japonica; assembly: GCA_030407325.1. Lineage (NCBI taxonomy): Eukaryota > Viridiplantae > Streptophyta > Magnoliopsida > Ericales > Theaceae > Camellia > Camellia japonica. The sequence continues at coordinate 33,606 of JAPPVO010000417.1, read as the reverse complement.
TTTCTCTTAATTTGGGTTATGGCTTATAAGAAACCTACTATAATAGCTCATTTGAATGATTCATGTATGATATTTTGGTTTCTTAATTTTCTGTTTGGTATGGCTTTGGATTGTATACAACTAGCTTACTTTTCCCCTATAAAAAGTACTGGTTTGGCTATTATTGGTGATTGTTGGAATGACTTCCATTCCACATCAAATAATAAATGTGCAAAATGAGGACTGAAAAAAAAAAAGAAAAAGACAGACAGACAAACCAAAAGATGCCTTTCTTAAGACAATATATGCCTCTTTATTTGAAATTTCTGGCTCATATATATGTCTCCAAGATTTATAAAATTACATTTTATTTGCAAAAAAATATAAGTTACATATTCCCCCCCCCCCTCTTCGTATTCCTCTCCTTTTTTTTATTTTATTTTTGGAATCCTCTTGGAATATAAGGACAAGAAAATCATGGTATCGTGTTTCATGGTGTAGTTTTTTTTGTTGTCTCATTGTTCTTTTTTGGGAGCACATATCTTAAAAATATGGTTCAGTTAACTAGGGAAAACATGTGTGCTTATTTTTGTTGAGTACTTTAGTGGAGGTAGTAAAACTAGCTGAGGAAAACATGTGAAGAATAGGCGAGCCGGACTATGTGTGTGGTGGTAGTGTCTAATAAATTAAGAAGATACATCATAGATACTTTTGAGCACTTAGAAAGTCTATTGCGACATTATTTGGAGATATCATTAGGCATTTTTCTCTGAATTAGATTGTCTTCTTTAATCCATTTGATTTTAGATTTTTTTTTTTTTTTTTGGGTTCAGGTATCGATACTAGCAATTGTCAACTACTATTGAATGACTTTCAAATACTTTTATTTGGCTATATTTTAGAGCAATAATTTAAATTTTATAGTTGTTTTTAATTGATGACTTTTACATCATCCCTACAATTACTCTCTTTGAAGTATGTTTTCATTCATGTAATTTATTCAACCACATTGGGGCATTATACATGGTTATCAAAATCGCAATTCGGATCATAGTCCTACAATCCTAAATTGTCAAAACGATCCAAATCGTTGTAGGATCGGTGTTATAGTAGGATCGCAAGTAGGATCGTAAGTAGGATTACTGGATTTATGATTTTTCACCTTATTTTTATTATGCATCATTCTAATTTGTATTTTTACTTAGAAAGTAGAATCTTACGATTCTCGATTCGATCCTACAATCCGATCTATAAGACCCTCTCACCGATCTTATGTAGGATTCCAATTTTAACAACCTTGGCATTATATGGCCGTAATGATTTTTCTTGACAGCTGATTTTGGTAAGTTGGATTAAAAATAGATTTACTTAACCTAGGTTTGAATGTATGCTATTAATGTGATGAGGTAATGTAACATTAAATTGACATATATATATGACTTCCAAGTCTAAAGCTCCACAAATCGTATGAGTGATAGTTTTTTGTTTTTTGTTTTTTTGGTACAAGGAACAAAATCCACTATTTAAGTGGTTATATGGGTTCAATCCCAACAAAAAAAAGAAAAAAAAAAAACAAGTTTATATGGAAGTGCCTTTAGGCACGGGTTATGCACTAGTATATATATGTAAACCCTAGGGAAGGTGACTGAAATTACTCATTTAAATAGATAAGGCATCTAAGGGATAATTTTGTCATTATTAGTATGACATAAGCATGACATCAGCAAATTCTATTAAATAGCCTAACCGAGGGTAACTATGGGGGAATTTTGATAATTAGCAAATTCTATTAAATAGCCTAATGGAGGGTAACTGTGGGGGAATCTTGATAATGGTTTCAAAAGTAAAGGAGGTTAGTGTAATTATCAAAAGTTAGGAAGGTTAGTATAATTATCAAAACTACAAGAAAGGTTCTAGTAATTGTTATAAATCTCGAGAGAGGTAAGTATAATTTACTCTAATCTATATGATAAGGCAAATTGGTTTTTGAATCTGTCATATATTTTTATCTTATGTGGACGTTTTAACGATTAAAATTCATTTTTTCTTGGAATAGAAGGTAGAGATGAGACTCTTCTCTCTTATTTTACTTTAACTTCCCGCCCAAGAGCCACACACGCATAAAATAAAATAAAAAATAGTTAATTATCCAAAAGTCCTATTTACAGATATTATAGTAGCTCAGATCCTATCTAAATTTTTTTGAACCAATAAGTCTTATTTAGTAAAACTGAAAATATTATAAATTTTTTTCAATTTTTAAAATTAAGAACATTATCAATTATGTATAGTAATGTTCTAGATAATTGTTTCACTAACTGATAAAAAAACAAAGCATGAGATTAAATGTTTTTGCCCTTATACATATTAGTTTCATTCAACTATCTAATAAAACCGAGAACATTATCATTTTTTTTCTAGTTTTAAAACTGAGAACATTATCAGTTTTTTCATTTAAATTTTTTTTTTCCAGTTTTGCACATCAATGTTCTATCATTATGCTCCTTTATAGACACAAAATTTTCAATTTTGCACAAAAAAATAATTCAATTTTTTCAATTTTTTTCAAAAAAAAAAAAAACATTCACTCTGTTTGTTTCTAGTTTTAGAATTCACTTTTCAGAAAATTCTATGTGACGCCCTGTAGACGTCCCCGAACGCCCCGGGAGGGTTAAGTCCCGTTCCGTTCATACTGGGGTCACTACAGTTCAAGGACTCAAATGTCACGGTTCTTAATCTTGAACCAAAGAGTCCAAATCCGGCAAATCGATTTTGAAAACAGATTTTTTTTGAAAAGAAGTGCCAAACATGGACTGCTTTGCCAGATACAGAGTCGCCACCTAAATGTTTTTTAATGGGAAATTTAGGAAACCCTGACTCGGTGCCGAAGGCCACGTGTCCGTCATCACCAAAGTTGCCTCGGCTCGGGAACTTGGGTACGATTGGAGAAGGTCACTTCGTGAGCACCCCCGCTCGCCCGGTCAAAGACCGGCCTCTACTAACCATGATATCTTATTTTGAAAACATTGTGAGTTCTTATTCCGGTTATTAGCCTAGGTTACTATGTGATGCGCACAGCATACAAGTATAGACTGAGTCGTCTGAATTGGAACAAAACACTTCATGTTTGTTTGTTTGAAAATGGTTTGATGATGCTACCCGCAGGTAGGCTAAGACGTGGATTTGCCACCCTCGGGTGGGCTTAGAAAATAATGGTTTTGCCACTATCCCGTGGGCTTAAAACAAACAATCAATGCATTGTCCCAATTCAAATAACCCAACCTTCACCCACAGGCATTCAGGCAGTTATATCACATAAGCAAATAGCCTCATGGCAAGCATGCTATCATGACAGTCACTCACATGCATGCAAGGATGCTAAAGCATAAAAACTCACCGAGTACTCCAAGCCAAAACAAAAGCTCATTAGAAATCATGCATGATCCTAAATATGCTGAAATGCCTAATGCAACACATGCAGAATGCAACTATAGCAGGCTCGGCTATTCTAAACATGGCATATGGAATGCTACAGCTAACATGTATTCATCTTGTAATTGAAGTACAATGCAGTTAGTATGGTGCGCCGAGCCCGGTGCATGCAAAACAGATGAATGAATGCAAACATGCTATCATACTGTATGCTAATTGAAATATGCCCTAATCTAACCATCATAAGCAGGTAAATAAAAGGGAAGAAAGACGTGGGGTTGGAAGACATACATCACACTCACGCACACTTATTACAATTATGCCCTCGCGCAGAGGGTCCAAATAAATATACAGTCCCGAATGAATAAATAATACAGTCCCGAATAAATACAAGAATCCTAATTAATTTACAAATTAAACTAGGAAAGCTATAAATTGGCATGCAAGCCAGGGACTGCCTTGACTCTGATGAATGATGTATGTTTGGGCTGCCTTGCGCGGAAATCTATTGGGATGCCCCAATTAGCCTATGTTTTGCGATTATTCTTGGAATGCGTGCCAAGCTCCGAAAAGTTGCTGATTCTTGATATGCTGCAACAGAGAGCAGGAAAGGGGCATAGCAATGTATTTTCACAAATGTATGCATGTCTCGATCCTCGTATCACCAATCACGCATCTCGATGCATGATGGCCGAGGAGCCGAATTGTACAACTCAATATAGAATGAATGCATATGAACACTACAACAAAACCTAACTTCATCATGGATAATCCGGAGTGTCGGTGACTTGGGAATTGAGACACGTCCCGTCACTCGAAGTACGGAACGTACCTCGTTTCCCGTGCCTGGGCTAACTCCTATCCCGAACACGATGCAATATGCATGATATGCGTGAAATGCAACTAAGATACAATCCTAACATACACAATGTTATGGAATGGCATACACGCTACACGAGGTGATACACAACCGAGCATACATAATGCTATGGATGAAATGGCATACGCAATGCAATATGGACTTACACCAACATGAGTGGACCTCAGCCACACTCATATAGGAGGCCATAAGATGAAAATGAGACAACTCGAAGTGCGTGCACGCGTGCACGCAAACCGAGGACCGAACCTACGGCACGGAATGCCACTCTAACAAGACATGGCAAAACATGGAATATGGCATATGATCATGCAATTTTCAGAGGCAAAATGAGATGCAAAACAGCCCCGAATCATGGCAAAATGATACCCGATGCATGGAACGACCCCGAAACATGGAATTAAGCACATGAAATGGCCTATAGCTATGCAATGCCTACACAATTTGAACATGCAATGAAAAAGCAGAAGCAAGGCAGCCCCAAAATAAGCATTTTTACAGTACAAAGCATGGCCAAACAGTGAGCAAAAGTGGGACTAAATTAGTAGGCAAAAATGGCTCCGCAAGGGAGCCAATGAAGCAAGTGGTAGATGCAATGCCCAAAAAGAAAGAGACCCTTCTAAAACACTGAAGAGGGACCAAAAATATGACCACTTACAGCTTATGGAAGCCTCCAAAACAGTATACAAACATGCTCAAAATGCAATGCAAGATTAAGGCTCAAAAGAGGCTATAACACAAAGTATACAAAATATTCACCAAAAAGCCAAAGACCCTTAATGAAACATGACAAGGGGTCAAAACATGGCCACTTTAAGTTCTGATAATGGCCGAAAAACATAAGCAAGATAAGCTAACAAATCATGCAAAAATGGGGACCAAAGAGGGGTACAATGGCAAGTGATATATGGAGGTCCCCAACAGTGTTGATCCCTTCTTAAATGTTGAAGAGGGGCTCAAAATAGGCCTATTTTCAGTTTACATCAGGCCCCAAAACAGATCACACACAAGCCAAAAATATCATGCAAGAAAATGGCATTCAAGAGGGTATTGAAGCAAGTGCAACATGGGGGGCTCAAACAGTGTTGAGCCCTTAATGAAACAAGAAAATGAGCTCAAAAAAATGACCTTTTCAGTTTTGGTCGGAGCTCAAAACAGCAAGCAAAGAGGCTAGAAAAATGTTGCAAAATTGAGCTCAAAAGAGGGGAAATGATGCTTACCCTTGAAGACTACCCCTTGGATGCTTCTTGGCTTGAGAAGTGATGCCTCCTAGCTGCTGGAAAGCTCTCCAAGCTGCTGGAAATGGAGTAGTGGTGGTGGTGCTTGGTGGTGATGAAGAAATGAGGTGTAGGACTTAGGAATTTTTTTGGAAATGAGAGAGATAGAGGGAGATATGTATGTATGAGCTCCAAGCAATTTTTTCAACCCCCAAGACAGAGCTGGAGGCTCTGTTATGTAGACAAAAATGGGGGAGAAATGGAGGGAAAAAGTGGAGGGAAAATGGATCAAGTTTTCCCTCCAAAAGAGTTCCCTCTGGATACAGCTTTTGGAGGGAAAAAAGATATACAGCTGTAATATACACACTGCAAGGATCATGGCCGGCCAACTTTCAGAGTTGCAGGTGGCCGACCGGCCACCCCCCATGGCCGGCCGGCCAAGGGTCAAAATGGTCAAAAAGATTTTCTGGCCGGCCACCAGATATTGGTGTCCTCCCAGGTGCCCTCAACACAACCCTGTGGTTCAAAACTGGAGGAAGTGAAACAGGAAAGAGAACAAGCCATTTTTCAAAGGGGTTCAAAAGGATCAGGTGGAATTACTGGCCGGCCACCAACTTTTAGTGTCCTCCCATGTGTGTACAACACAAATATGTGGTTTGGGGTTGAAGAAAGTGGCCCTAGGGTGGTCAACATTGGCTTGGAAGTGAGAAAAACGGGCGTCGGAGGGCGACGGAGGAATATAATTGGTTGCTGAAACAATTGCTGGCCTCCCACCCTTTTGTGACCTTCCTGGTGATAAAACAGAGGTACCTGCCAAAAATGAACGAAAACCGATGCAAAACGAATGTTCGAGGGCCAGAACGCGCAGTTCGGGGCCCCGAAAACTGCCTGTTAAGCACCAAAAGTGGCATTCGACCACAAAGTGGGTCTCTCAAACCTCAGTGTCCCTCAAAAGGGAGTAAATAAGATGCATGCCAAAAACCGGAGCAATCGGAGATAGTTAGGCGGTCCCGAACCGAGGCACACGGCCTGACGGCTCCGAAAACCGAGAACCGGGCTCCGAAATGGGCAAAATGGCCTACAGCCGCAAAATGTAGCCCATGGCCACTGAGAGATGGTCTACGGGACCTCTCCCTCCCCTCAGGAAAAGAAACAGAGAAAACTGAGTCTGGTTCGCAAACCGAGGCGAGGCACAAAAGAGGGTTCGGAAGTCCGGAGGCAGGGCTCACGGCCGCGACTCTGAGACTTCTGAACGAGCACAATGCGCAACATCACCGAGCACTCAATCGGTGACGTCTGAGTCTTAAGGTCGGTCAAAAATGGGGTGTCTACACGCCCCAAAAATTGCAAACTTCAAAGAATATATTGTCAATTAAATACAGGGTTTATCTAAGGTTAGGAGTCTAGGAAACGGCACTAATGGGTCCTATGGCCAAAAACCGAGTAAGATCCCAGATCGCCGGAGGAGTCAAGTTAGCCTCCATTCTAAGTCCAACTTTTTTAGGTAGCGCACCACCCTTTTGACAGATCTTAAAAAGCATTGATGCAAGGTCTCATAAACAATGCAGAGATAGGCATAGGATTACAAGGTAAATAATAATTACAGCGTCTCAAATTTTAAATTTACAAAACGAGTTCCATTACTATTACAATCCAAAAAGAATAAATAAAGGCACAATTGGACTAATGAGCGAAATGGTTCCAAACTTTCTATAAGGAAAACTTAAGTATTCAAATGTTTTTGACTCTTCGTCGGCTTTGTACGTTTCTTCGATACCTGACATGAAACGCCATGAGCTTTGAATGCCCAGTAAACGCACACACACCCCATCTATTTTTCCCAATCCAATACACCATCACAATTATAACAAGAAAGTAATGAAGCATGATAATCATTCAATAATAAGGGATTACAAGGTTAGATGTTAGAAATCTAGAAATCCCCCAAAGAGACTTCGTCCTCCCAACCACAAGAATCGGACGCGGATTATTCGGTATACCCCCTCTTTTGCTGCTTTGTTGCAGAACTAACCTTGGATGCTTACCAACGGTTATATACTGCGTAGCGCCAACCGCAGGGCCTCAAAAGAGACAGTAATAATGGGCCTTGTCCAAATCCCTCCTTACACCAAATACCTAGGGTCCGAATACAACCGCTCTGTTCAAGGGTTCCGAAAACCACTTGCGCAAATTTTAACTTCCCAATAGGGAACGCAACCCGTCAACAAATCAATATCTTAGTAATCTTTTCCAAAAATTCGCAACCCATTACCACCCATTAAGTTTCCAGTTTGAGTTAGATAATTTAAGTTTGAGTTAGGACATGCTCTTGAAACAATATCTATTGCACAAGTATGAACAACTAAATAGTACAAATAGAAGGAAATAAAGTTACAATACATGAGATCCACATATGAAGATAGGCACAAGTAGCTCTAGTCATATTCATGAAGTTAAGGGGATAACTTCGCACAAGAATATAATTTCCAGATTTGCATAAGTGTGAGCATCATCGAAGGATTAAAATAAAATACATAAACCTTATGGCACGTGTAATATCATACCGAGACATTATCATAAATTAATAAGCATATTCATGAACACAAGAGCATAAAACACCAATGAAAACAAAATTTCCAGATTCAGTACTACCTAAAGATTATACACAAAAGGGCTATTTCAGATTTTTTTCAGAGCCCGGCCTTCCTATGGTTCGTAGGGAATTTTATCTAGTTTTCAGAACATTTTTCGGAAATGGAATAGCTTTTCCAAATTTGTAGTTATTTTAGAAATACTCCAGCTCTGTTCAGATTCGTCGATCGTTACAAAAATCAGATTTTCTCACAAACCGCTCACTCGTTTTCAATGAAACCAATTTTCCTTGAAAGATAACTCCTTAAGAAAGATTTTGACATAAAATGGAGGTCCAGAATATTTTTATACATTTTTCTAAAATTTTCGTAAGGTGGCTGCAAAACAGATTTTTCTGACATACACTACTAGAAATATGACTTTTTGCGTTTACTTTTTTGCGACTGATTATTTAACCGTCACAAATAATCATTTTTGGACATCAAAATCTCATTTTACTATCTCATTTTCCAGACCCAATAGTGTTCTTAAAAAAATAAAATAAATAAAAATCAATAAAACTTGACTTTCTCTTTCTTTCCCTCTCAAAATCTGTCTCTCGCTCGACTCTTGCTCGAATCTCACTGCCTTTCTCGCTTGAATTTGTCGATCGATTCAACTTTCTCAAGTCCACAATTGTTGAAGATTTCATAATCGGTAAGCCTAAACTCATCTTCATCGATTCAACTCTCTCTGTAATGATCCGAGAAATCAAGTGTGCTCTGAATTGCTCTCTCTCTTGTCTCAGTTTCTCTATGAGATCAATAAACATGGTGAGATCAAAGAAATCTCTTCGAAGCATTCACTTCTTGTTCATCTTCACGCCTTCTTCATTAACTTGTTGCTTATCCACTAATCTCACTGCAATCTTCTCGATCGATTAGGTTGTTGTACAGAAAGTGAAGGAATCGGAGATAACCAAGCAGGACTCGCTTCTACTGGTACAGTTCAGCTTTTGATTTTCATTTACAGATGATCATAGCAACCTATATATAAATTTCACTGTCTACTTATGTTCATTTTTGTGGATCGAATTCTGGAATTATAATTTGAACTTAGAATTTTCTCATATTCAGAATCAGATCACTGCGTTGAATAAGTCATAGTACGCTGAATCTGGATTCTGTTTTGTTCAGTAATTTATCAGTAAATTTTACTGTAACTCAAATTCGAATTATGATCCAGAGAGTTTGAATCTGAAATGATTTTTTTTCTATATTTAGAATTAATTTCTCTAGTATTGCAACCTAGATATGAATTTCATTGTTTGCTTGTCTTCATTGTTTGTGGATCAAATTCTGAAATTCTAATTTGAATTTATGGTTTTCTCACATTCAGAATCAGATAATTGCCTCAACATTGTTCAGTAGTTTTCTGTTGTTGAAAAATTTGTGATCTACCTGTAGTGGCTGGTATTTTGTAAGTAAAGTAACTTTTTATACATGGAACTTATTTCTTTTGCTTGTTTTCTTTTGTTATTTAATTGACACCAATAGGTCAGATCTTCCCATTTGTGCTTTTTTTTATATTTCCCCATGTATTATGTCGTATTAGGTTTGAAATTTATCTCTAGAGCATATCATATGGACCATGTATTATGTCATATTAGATTTGTTGCTTCTGTGCTGCCCTCAAAACAACTAAACACATGACACATATTGCTGGATCACAAGAAAAATAGTTATATCTAAAGTTCAGGTGAAGCTAACATGGATAAGGTTTTCAATAAGAATAACAAGTCAAGGGCCATAGATTCTAAAGCAGATCTCTAGGAACCCAGTTGCCACTCACAGTCCATCTCCGACATAAACAACACCCAAACTTGTCAGAGATAGAACCATTTTCATATAAATCACAAAGCTGAGATCAAATAACTAAAATAATTCATGTCATGGACAACAAAAGCTGTAACTATTCTGGACTTTATGAAGAGATAGGATAAGAACCTTCACCTTAGGTCTTAGATATTCATGAACCTAGAAAGTCACTATTGTAACCTGAATCCATATTTTTGTCCCACACCATAGCTAAGAAATCAGAAAGCAAAATCAAGTGAAGAAACAAAATATAGAAATGTTTTGAGTAAGTTTGAAAATCAAACAAAAGCTAAATTCCTAAAAACAAGCACATAGTTAACCATTACGGCTTATACAATTGAAACACCACTGAACACCAACATGATAAATAACAGTGGTTAAATGAAAAGACAAAAAAAATAATAATAATGTTTTATTTTTATTTTTTTAAAACAACAAAAAAAAGAAGAAAAGACATGCTCAAACAACATGCCTTTATCAAGGAAGACAACGTGAGTTACTCGAGCAAACTTTAGATAATATATTAGGAATTATAAGATTATGCCAAACACACAACAATTGCTCAGTATTATTTCTAGGAAACAATAGCCATGGAAGTTATGTAGGTTAAAAACACTCACACGTTATACTCCACTCGAAAAGACAAAAAAGGAAAAAAAAAAAAAAAAGCAGCAAATTTTTCCTGTGATAAACGAGTTGTGTTATATATGTGTTCATGTCGAAAAATGATAAATCCTAAAATGCCTTCGTCATGGGTGTTCACATTTGTTCTTCTTGAGACAGACAATGGCTGCAGAAATTACATAGCTAGGAACATTAAGAAACCATGTCTTCTTGAGCTAATCCACAGCAAACAGGTTAAATCAAGAGAAAATGCAGTGTTGCTGCTGACAGAACTAATATGCCTGGACAGGTATTATGTTTTAACTTTTAGTTTGATTTTTTTTTGTTGTGCATCAATTATCAGTAGCATGCTGTAGAGCATCCTTTGCCTATGTACTACATCATTCTACACGAGTGAGATATGCTTATTTCAGTAATTTCCATATTATGCATGGTTTTGCAGTGTTATTGCTATGGAATGATTTTTCTAACCATAAATTGATGCCACTGTTTCTCATTTCAGGAGGAAAGATGTTAATTTTTTTTTAAGTGGCTTTTAGAATGAAGGAATACTGGATACAATGCATGTTTTACTCGTTTATCTCCAGAGCTCTCTGCCTGAGCAAAGAGCCTTGGTTGCTGTTCTCCTTTTACACTTAGATTTTCTGGTATGCTCCTTAAGTAAAAATTCTTTTGCTGATAGTGAATAGAAGTATTAATTGAACTATGATTATGGTGTCTCCTGTTTGCCTATACTGATTGCTACAATATCTTGCCATTTGAAAACGTTGACTTGCTGAATACCAGTTGAATTCATACTTTGTTTAATATGTTTATTATGCTACTCTGTACATTGGCCTAAACCAATCAAACAATTTCTAAATTATGTTTATTATGACAGCAATGAACCGTTTCTGAATTATGTCCTAGATTAGATGTTGATGGCACCAGAAAATGACTTTTAGGAAGTAAGACAATCATTTTTAGGCATCCTTACAATCATTCAATTAGTCATGAGTTAGTGCTGATGAAGACATGGGGTAGCATCTATGCTTAGTTCAAATTGGACTTCCTCAACAAAGTGCTTAATTGAGGCATGTTGCTTTAAAAGGGAACATCTATGAAGCAGCAACTACATTAATGCTTAATTGAATTAATGCCTTTTTTTCAATCTAATTGCACTATATCCATAGGAGTGATTAAAATTGATAATTTTTATTTTGGCAGTATATAATTTTTATCATTTGCCTTAAAATTTTTGTTGCATAGGTGCAATGTGGTGATGTGGCACTTGAAAACAAAATTGATGAGAAAATTGGCCAGTTCATCGATAGAGTGGAGAAACACCCGAGCAAGAAAATTGATGAGAAGATTGGCCAGTTCTGGATTGTATTTTTTTTCATAAAAGAACTTTTCCCAAATTTTTAGTTGTAATAACTTTCACATATGGCTCAAATTTTTAGACTTAAATGGAATGTTCAATTAAACTATAATGCTATATTATCTGAATTCTTGTCATTGCTATTCCTAGAGTGCTTAACGCTATACTTTTCTGGGTTTTTTTTTTTTTTTTTGCGACGGTAACAAGATGGTCGCCAAAAATCATGTTAGTGTTTTTCATTGTTTTTTGCGACGGCAAAATAGTGGTCGCCATAAGTAGTTTAGGCAGTCGCAAATAATTTGCGACCGTTGCTTTGTCGTCGCAAAAAGTATTTGCGACCCCCACATTTGCGACCCCCATTTGCCGTCGCATGGGCCGTCGCAAAAAGTATTTTGCAATTGTTTTTTATTATTTGCGACGGTTTATATCAGTCGCAAAAAGTGGTTTTTTTAGTAGTGACAGTTCTTAAAAATAGAAAGTTGGTAAGAAAAAAGGTCAGCTAGGGAAAATTTTCCACTTATCTTGTGATGAAAATATGCTAAATAATATGTATTAAACTCAAAAATTTAAGGTGAAGGTGTGCCTTTGAAAATTTTGAGAGATTGATAGGAAAAAATATAGTCTTATACCGTTTAAGAGAAATAGAAGAAGGGTAGAATCAAGGCTCAACTCCTTTCATTTTTGACAGAAGAATACCATTATAACACATCTAAAAATACCATTTTAAACTTCTAATAACATGTATTTGAAAAAGGAAAATGGAAGAGAGAGTTGTGTTGTGGCTTACGTGAGGGTTGTTGGAATTGCTAGCAAACTTCTTCTCCTATCTTCCCCTGAGCTCACCCTCCTCCCTCTCTTCTCTCACTTGAATATAGTGTGGGTGTGTATGTGGGTGTGTGTGTGTGCTCAACAAATGGGGATGAGTGGTATATTTATAGAGAATTTGGTGTGAAAAGTCCCAAATGCCCATTGGTTCCAATTCAATTGAATTAGTATCACGCCCCACTTTTTATTACTCGAAGTATTACCAAATCATTAACTCAATTCCATTTCAGAGATAACAGGCGGAATAAACTCATACAATCAACTCGTAAAAGTGAATAACATTGCTCTCATTCGTATGCAAGTGAATACAAAACATAAGGATAATAAAAATGGGAAAGCGAAGGCAGAAAGAAGAAAGCAAGAAAGGGGTAACAGACAATATGGCAGGAAAAAAAAGGACGTGGCCGACAAGTAAGAAGATCCAAATCTTGTAGCACATCCTGCTCAATACCTGAAAAAGATTCAACAACGTGGGATGAACATATAGTCCAGTAGGGGTCTCAACATGATCCTCAACAATAACAACTTACAGATAGCTATGATCATGAACGCTCATTCTCATACTAGAATAGTAATGTGACAGTTTATACAAAATATATATGTATGAGCTTTTCTCAAAAACAACCATTTCATTCAACGCTATAAGCGATTCATCTTCTTTCCTTTCATTAACCCCCATTCCCAATCTTTCATAACATTAACAATTACTTAGGAAATAAATTCACTAAGCCCATTACTCTCTTCCATTTTCCACACATACAACAGATGTGCCTTTTTAAAACATATTTCTAAAATGTTCGATTTCTTCACACTTCTAAAAACAAAAGGGCATTTCGGTTCAATCCCAATTCTATCATAACTATACATGCATACCTTTATAAAAGGGAGATAACAACTCAACTACATGCATAAGATAAACCAATGAGGCAACTCGGCCCTCCAAAACTGTAACCAACACAATCCACAATGTTTCCAGATACACTGAAATAATAACAACAAAACTTTGCTCTACTAGCTATGTGCGTAGTAAGCCAAGATACACTTCTCACAACAACATACCAATTTACCAGGCGCTAGCTGGAAGGGTGTGGTACCTTAGATTCTTAGCGCATTCAGTTCTCCAGGCGCTAGCTGGAAGGTAACGGTACCTCTGATTATCAGCGTAGGGTATAACACCAACAACCAAAATACAACAAGGCATAACTAACATGTGTAAAACATACACATAAACTATCAGGATAAGCAATGTGTTAAGGTATATGAACACATAAGTATGTGGAGTCCATCCCCTATCTTCTCACACACACTGGAGTACAACCCCTCTCTTCTCCCTAACAAGTATACATATATAATGTATCTCAGCATTTCATCACATACGATATTCAATCAACAATGGTGTAATATACACGACAATTCCAACCATCATGTCATCCTCCACCGATGACCAAGGACAAAACCTCTAGATGCAGTATTTAGTACATCTATTACAAGATTCAATTATCATGAGATCGCAACCCAACAACAACATTAACATGGTAGTTAAAGATACAACCTCCATATGTGTGTTCAACACTCAAATTACAACAATCCAATTCTTATACTCCATTCAAAGGTATCTTTTCCATTTCACAAAACAAATTCCATTTTCTCTTGTTTTTCACAAAACCAACTCCATACCTTTTGTTTTTACAAAATCAATTCCATGGACAATAAAACCATAACCATTTTAATCCACTACACTCTTTTCAAAGCCATTCCAAATTAATTATGCAAATTAAGTCATAATCATTAAATTAGGGTTTTCCTCCCTCTTTTCAATGTTGATCAAAAAGAATCAATCATCTAACAAACAACAATGACCTCATTTAAGACCCAAAATACATAAGTATTTGCCCAAGGATCAAACCCTCTATTAATTTATTAAATCAAATAAAAATTAGGGTTTCCTCTCCATTCAACAACAACATGCTAATTAACACTCCAATTAGCCTAAACCACCACTAATTGACAAAATAACCATTTTCAAGCAAGCAACCAACCCTAGGTTCTTCCTCATGATTTCAAACAATCCAAAGTGGATATGATTTTCATGCAATACAAAACTACCACATGTCTATCTATAGACGAAGTATTGAAAAAAACAAGGAATCCCTACCTCAAATGTAGAACCCAAGGAGAAGAAGAGCAAAACTCGGAAGTGCTCCAAATCCTAAATTTCTTGGATCAAAACGAAGCCCTCGACGATCAACGCACTTTTTACAAAGGCCAAGGTGAGGAAAACACTCCTACTAGATCAAACCCTAGAGAGAAGTTAGGTTTTAGAGTGAGGAGCTCTCAAAAATGGGTTTTGGGAAAGTAAGAGAGAGAAGAAAAGTGGAAAGTGATTCAAAAAGTGATTTCACGGACTGATATAAAACAGGTCCGCTCGAGCGTACAAAACCCCGCTCGAGCGTCAGACACAGGTTCACGCTCGAGCGTCCAAAGATCCGCTCGAGCGCCGGATGCACCCTCCCAGAATTTTCTGCAGACGACTAAAATGCTGAGAGAAGGAAATTCACGCTCGAGCGTCCAAAATGCCGCTCGAGCGGAGAGACCAACAACTGGGCAAAAATTCTATGTTCTAAAACACAACCAACTTATTCCCAACTTGCCCAACACAACCCAAAACTCTAAAACAAAGAGTAAGGGATAGAAATGAGGATAAGACAACAACAAATCTACGGAACCGAGTCCGGATTACTGTTAAACAACAACAGGGAATACCGGGATCGCTATAACCTCCCCCCCTTAAAGAATTTCGTCCCCGAAATTAAGGATACGCCAAAATACAAGGCCAGCTGATCACACAACACCAACACCCGAGTACTAGGAGAGGAACTATTCTCCCTACAAACCTTCGATTCACTCTTACCAAGGAAGAGACCAACCAAGGGAACTCGTTCCAAACGGCAACACTGTAGGCACAAAAGCTACAACAAAACCAAACATTTCTCGAAACAATTCACCAACAACCAACTAGCGCTTCAAGCTAAGTCACTACTCAACAACCATAATTTCCAATAGAAGGGTAATCAAAGCAAATATTCTAAGAAAGTAATAAGAAAAAAAAAAATTTCTTGTTCATGTGACGTTTCTCAAAGATAGTTAAATTTTCAATGTTGACATTCTGAAATAAACCTTGCATTTTCTATGCAAAACTCAAAAGTTTTGTAAACATTTTTCACAAACACGGTGTTATCCAAAACACATAATCATCCAGTTTATTTGCCAAAAGATTCATTTGGAATTCTCAAAACCCTTGAATTAATCAATTTTCAACAACCCTTTATGGCCCAAACACTAGGAAAAATTTGTTTTCCATTTTTCCAAAATAACACTATCACAACCATCACTCACACAGTGATGCCACAACCAACACAGAACAACATTTCTATAATGATAGTTAATAGAAATAACAACAGTACTATCAACACATAAGGCATAAGAAATTCATGGTTTTGCAATTTCATCCCGCCTACTTTTACTTAACCACTTTAATAACATACACCTGGCTCAGAACCTGGCCAAACAATTAAATGAGATAGTAACTCATATAAAACATTTTCACTTCACAATAGATAAGCATATGAGCTATATTAATCTTTCAATAGATACACATTTTGGTGTTGTATCATCGGAGTCCATCTCCTATCTCCTCCCAAACAATATACATACATAATGTAAAAAAAAAAAAATATATCCAATCATTCACAATGATCATTCAATACACATATTTGTTGTATTATTATAACCGTCATATTCAATGACACAACCCGGATGATTAGTTTCAGTTTTCCCTAATCAACACACAAAGTCTACAACAAACGAGACTAATCTCAAGGTGACCAAAGTCCACCCAAAACCCGGTACCAACAAGCTGACTAATCAACTCAGTAAACTCCACACTCAGTAATCCACACACTGATGTGCCACTTAAACCACTAACCCCAAACACGAAGTTCTCTACACAAACCCCCAAATTTTGGAATCTCACCGGATCTCCTAAAATTGAACCGCATCGACACTGCGTCTAAGGGAATCACCATTTCCCTCCCCATGGCTACATAGCAAGCCCGCTCATCTCCTCGACCGAAGACCGACATTGTCAACCTCAATCACACCAACCCAACCACGAAGGACAATTTTGACCAACGCTATCCTCGTTACTCTAGAACACAAACTGTTCTTCTCTAAAGAATGCTACATGCATCCACTCACAAACCATATCCCACAATTGATAACCAATCACCATACGAACACTACCCCTATACAACCGATGGGGTCACCACGGACTCATTAACTAGTAAAGCCCAAAACACGAACCAACATTTAGGTACCATTCCCGCTAACCCGAGATAACCTTGCCAACACCACTCAACTCTCGAAACCATCACATCAATCACATCCACCCACGGATTCCCGTTCTCAACAAATACTCTCAAAAAGTGAACAAGGCCCACAGGCCGTCACCAGGTTATCTCAATATACAGTACCAAGCAAGCAACAACACTAGGATCATTGATCCCATTAACAACTTCTCAATACATAAAATAGAGGGTTCAAAATTTCATACATACTCCCCAATACATGAGGATTAAACAAACAATACTATGTATACATATGCGATACATAAACATGGTGCCTCAGCATCCAACAGTACACCGGTCAACAACAAAATCAATAAACATGATACACCACCGGCCAACATTAAAAAGTCCCTCTCCAGGGTAACACTATAGGGCTAACTAATAAGTCGCCCCTGCGAGGCTCCCGAAGCCTGGCCTGCCCGTTTCTTGGTACCGATAGCGTCCCGACTGGACGGGTACGACTGAGTCTGACTAGGTTTTGAAACACCGCAGAATTCACACGCAAGGGCAAAAACGTCTACCATGGCCCAGCTGACCACAAACAAAACAACCACCAGCCCCTACTTGAGACTGATCTGAAACTGAACCTCCCCGGACCTCCCAACCGAAGTGTCCGAAACCCCTGGTGAAGAAAAGGAACCAGCCCCTGACTGAGCATGTTTCCGCCTCCACCCTTACTGAGCCTAGAGCGCTTAGGAACCGTAGACTTACCGAGATGGTCCTCTCCTTAACCATCACTCACAACCATGGCCTCCACATGGGCCGCTGCCTCAACTAAATTATAATAATCCTTCCAAAAAGATCCAGCTACCTTCTCCCGAATATCAAAACACAACCGCTTTTCAAACTCATAACAACGACGCTCCTCTGTTGCCACCAACTCTGGAGCGAAGCTCGACAAACTAGCAAACCGCATCTCAAACTGTGCCACAGGAGTATCATCCTAACGCAACTCCAAAAACTGATCCCTCAACCTTTCCCGAGCAGAAGGAGGGAAATACTTGGCCCAAAAGGCCTCAGTAAAAGCAACCCACGTGCTACCTACAGTATTCTTAGCATACTTCCACCAATAACTCGCATCACCCTTCAACTGAAAAGTCGCCAAAGAAACCCTCAACTCCTCCTCTTCGACTCTGAGCATATCAAGAGTCTTGGTAATCTGCTCCAACCAACTCTCTGCCTCCAACGGTTTAGCCTCCCCCACAAACTCAGGTGGGCCGGAGCGGAAAAACTCCTTAGTAAGTTTGAGAGCATGCCCGCTGCCGCCCTCAGTGCGAGCTAGGGCGTCTTGCACTGCTCTCACAATCTCACGTGCGACATCCTCGCCGACACCGATGCTGCAACGCTGGTGCTAAAGGAACTGCTGTGCCCCTACCGACACTCCTACTATTCAACCGTCCTCTACTCCTCGTGTAGACATCCTATAAAGCACAAAAGTAAAATACACTTAGTGCATAACACAATAGCCTCTCCGAGGCACACACTACCACAATAGTCACAAGACACTTAGTCTCAAAATTACATCTCTATTGCATATAAACATCTAAACATGTAAACACATAATCGAACTAAGTCCACAAAGATAGCCACTCATCCCGGAACTCTCAAGGAATTCCTATCAGAAACCACGTTGATCAGGCGTGTTTCCAAAAGGACCTCAAAGCAAGTTCACCGGTTATGAATACTATCTAGGAGACTGAATCCCATGCTCACATAAATGCAACACATAAGTCCTAACTTTCATGATATCTATATGCAACGTCCTCACTATACGTAGTAAACCCACTGTGGTAGAAACCACTTCCCACGAGCTCAAGGTATTCAAACCCGGTAGCTCTGATACCAAGTTGTCACGCCCCACTTTTTATTACTCGAAGTATTACCAATTCTTAACTTAATTCAATTTCAGAGATAACATGCGGAAATAAACTCATGTTCAACTTAGAAGTGATAACATCTCTCATTCGAATGAAAATACAACATGAGCATAAATAAATTGCCCTTAGGCTTACAACATTAAAATCAAGAATGAAGGGTAACCCTTTTACATATATGGCATTCCGCCAAACAAAGAGGCCCCGTGGCCAACAAATAAGAAGATCCAAATCTTGTAGCACATCCTGCTAAATACCTGAAAAAGATTCAACAACGTGGGATGAACATATAGTCCAGTAGGGATCTCAACATGATCCTCAACAATAACAACTTACAGATAGCTATGATCATGAACGCTCATTCTCATACTAGAATAGTAATGTGACAGTTTATACAAAATATATATATGTGAGCTTTTCTCGAAAACAACCATTTCATTCAACGCTATAAGCGATTCATCTTTCTTTTCCTTTCATTAACCCCCGTTCCCAATCTTTCATAACATTAACAATTACTTAGGAAATAAATTCACTAAGCCCATTACTCTCTTCCATTTTCCACACATACAACAGATGTGCCTTTTAAAACATATTTCTAAAATGTTCGATTTTCTTCACACTTCCAAAAACAAAAGGGCATTTCGGTTCAATCCCAATTCTATCATAACTATACATGCATACCTTTATAAAAGGGAGATAACAACTCAACTACATGCATAAGATAAACCAATGAGGCAACTCGGCCCTCCAAAACTGTAACCAACACAATCCACAATGTTTCCAGATACACTGAAACAATAACAACAAAACTTTGCTCTACTAGCTATGTGCGTAGTAAGCCAAAGATACACTTCTCACAACAACATACCAATTTACCAGGCGCTAGCTGGAAGGGTGTGGTACCTTAGATTCTCAGCGCATTCAGTTCTCCAGGCGCTAGCTGGAAGGTAACGGTACCTCTGATTATCAGCGCAGGGTATAACACCAACAACCACAATACAACAAGGCATAACAACATGTGTAAAACATACACATAAACTATCAGGATAAGCAATGTGTTAAGGTATATGAACACATAAGTATGTGGAGTCCATCCCCTATCTTCTCACACACACTGGAGTACAACCCCTCTCTTCTCCCTAACAAGTATACATAGATAATGTATCTGAGCATTTCATCACATACGATATTCAATCAACAATGGTGTAATACATACACGACAATCCAACACAATCATGTCATCCTCCACCGATGACCAAGGACAAAACCTCTAGATGCAAGTATTTAGTACATCTATTACAAGATTCAATTATCATGAGATCGCAACCCAACAACAACATTAACATGGTAGTTAAAGATACAACCTCCACATATGTGTGTTCAACACTCAAATTACAACAATCCAATTCTTATACTTCATTCAAATATCTTTTCCATTCACAAAACAAATTCCACTTCTCTTGTTTTCACAAAACAACTCCAACCTTTTGTTTTACAAAATCAATTCCATGGACAATAAAACCATAACCATTTTAATCACTACACTTTTTCAAAGCCATTCCAAATTAATTATGCAAATTAAGTCATAATCATTAAATTAGGGTTTTCCTCCCTCTTTCTCAATGTTGATCAAAAAGAATCAATCATCTATAACAAACAACAATGACCTCATTTAAGACCCAAAATACATAAGTATTTGCCCAAGGATCAAAACCCCTCTATTAATTTATTAAATCAAATAAAAATTAGGGTTTCCTCTCCATTCAACAACAACATGCTAATTAACACTCCAATTAGCCTAAACCACCATAATGAAAATAACCATTTTCAAGCAACCAACCCTAGGTTCTTCCTCATGATTTCAAACAATCCAAAGTGGATATGATTTTCATGCAATACAAAACTACCACATGTCTATCTATAGACGAAGTATTGAAAAAAACAAGGAGGAAATCCCTACCTCAAATGTAGAACCCAAGGAGAAGAAGAGCAAAACTCGGAAGTGCTCCAAATCCTAAATTTCTTGGATCAAAACGAAGCCCTCGACGATCAACGCACTTTTTACAAAGGCCAAGGTGAGGAAAACACTCCTACTAGATCAAACCCTAGAGAGAAGTTAGGTTTTAGAGTGAGGAGCTCTCAAAAATGGGTTTTGGGAAAGTAAGAGAGAGAAAAGAAAAGTGGAAAGTGATTCAAAAAGTGATTTCACGGACTGATATAAAACAGGTCCGCTCGAGCGTACAAAACCCCGCTCGAGCGTCAGACACAGGTTTACGCTCGAGCGTCCAAAGATCCGCTCGAGCGCCGGATACACCCTCCCAGAATTTTCTGCAGATGACCAAAATGCTGAGAGAAGGAAATTCACGCTCGAGCGTCCAAAATGCCGCTCGAGCGGAGAGGCAACAACAAAAGCCCGCTCGAGCGTCAAGAGCGCCGCTCGAGCGGAGTGACCAACAACTGGGCAAAAATTCTATGTTCTAAAACACAACCAACTTATTCCCAACTTGCCCAACACAACCCAAAACTCTAAAACAAAGAGTAAGGGATAGAAATGAGGATAAGACAACAACAAATCTACGGAACCGAGTCCGGATTACTGTTAAACAACAACAGGGAATACCAGGATTGCTATAAATAGTGCCTTGATTTAGTTTAAATGTATGGAATGAGGGAGGATTAGAACCTTAATTATGTATTTAATTATGATCTAGTTAGGTTTGGGCTAATTTAAATACCTTCTAGTTAGAAGTACACACATATATATAGCAAATCTTTATAGGTACCAAAGTCATTATTGCTCCAAGATTTCAAGGGATTTGTTTGTACTAAAGTACAATGATTATAGTCTAGGAGGTATGATGGCTAGCCATGTGATGGTGAATTGATGGACTTGTTTTATATTTTTTTTGTGTACAAATTTTGAAAATTGTAAAATATAATGTTAAAAAAATATTTTACGGTACAAGTGTATATATAAATATATAACGGTACTTGTTTGGGGTCAATTTGTGATTTAATAAAAATGTGAGGGTTTGGGCTCCATTAAAATATCTATTTCAAGTGTAGAGTTAATAAATTAGTGTTAGGAAAAATAATTCGGTTTGTATTATTTTGCTTTGAATTTAAAGATAAATAACTAAACGAAAACTGTGAAAACCAGAAGTTAAGGTTTAGAGCGATTAATCTAAAATTTGAGCGTTAAATAATTAATATTAGAGTACTAGAAATGATTTCTAAGCTTCTAGGGTCGATTATGATTTGTATGGGTTCGTCCGTAATGCGTTTTCGGTTCTAGAGTTTAATTTGCGAACAATCAACGAATTAAGGACTTTATTATAATAACTCAAAATTTAGGGACCTAATAAGGTTTACAAAAGTTAGGGGTCTCACATTCTACTTTTTCATTTTTCGTATTTTTTTGTTTTCACTGATTTTTTTAATTTTTTAAAATTTTTGGACACGCTTAACATAAATACACATAGAAATTATAATATTTGTGAAAAGAATCTTTAAAAAATTTACTAAATACTAAAAATACGAAAATTTAGTATTTTTTCGTATTTTTGTGTATTTATTAATTTTTTAAAATATTTTTTTCACAAATAATTTACTATTTATATACATCTAACTAAGGTACATCTAAAAAAGTAAAAAATTGCTTAAAATTTAAAAAATATTCACTAAAAACAAAAAAAAAATACAAAAAATAAAAAACTCAATTTTCAAAAAGTTAAATTCTGAAAACTGAAACCAAATACACTGATTAGTTTTTTTTTTTAACGTAATTTTTTTTTAGTTTTTTTAATTTTAAAATTGATGTTTTAAAGTTTTGAAAGTCAAAATAAATGTTAAATCATCATGTTCCTTTATAGATAATAATAAATTATGAACAATCATTGTTTAAATTACAATTCTGACTATTAAAAATTTAATGGAACTTGAAGATCCAAAAAATCTTAATTAGGACTTAATGAAATATAAGTTTATAAATTAGAACTTAAAAAAATAAACCTAAAACTCTGCACCCACCCTCTCTCCCTCTTTTCTCTCTCATGTCTCACCTCACATTTCCATATTTCAAAATTCAAAACACGCACTCACTCATTCTTTTTCTCTCTCTCTACCCCAAAAAGAAAGACTTACGCTCCTCTCACTCTCTCTCTCTCTTGTCTCTCAGCCTTACTTCCCATCGCACCACGGCACATCTCTCTCTGACGGCAACACATCTCTTTTTGACGACTCTCTCGTGACCCAGTCATTGTGTTGTTCACCTCTCACCGTTGTAGCTCAAATTTGGAACGAAACGAACAAAGAGCCTAGAGTCCGTGGAAGTTCTCTATCGTTGGTTGTCCTCAACGACGACCCAAGAGTGAGCTTGATTTTTTCTCCAAACTTACAAATTGAGATGAGATGTTGGCTTTTAAATTGAAAACTTAGAGCTTTTCAATTGTCCTCAACGAAGACACAAGAGTGAACTTGATTTTTCCTCCAAACTTACAAATTGAGATGAGATGTTGGCTTTTCAATTGAAAACTTAGAGCTTTTCAATTGTGCAGGTTAATGTTAAAAAAAATTGTATTTTTGACCTTTTACCTTTGCATTCCACTTCATTTGTGAAATTGTCTGTTCCTTCAAAATAGTTTTTTTTTTTTGGGTGGGAAGGTTAAAAGTTCCATAAATTGTTCGACTTTGGTATATAAAAATCATTTTCATAGAAAGTTGATTTCATCTACCTTGCTGGAAAAATATTTTTTGAAAACAAAAAAATAAGTAGAGGGAAGAAAATTTTTTTAAAAAAATACTACCAAATAGTTTGGTAGGACAATGGCCAATGTTTTATGTTTGGCGGAGAAAAAAAAGTGTAGAGAAGTAAAGCATTTTAAAAATGGAATTGTGAATGTGGTTATGTTAAAAAATTAATGTTTATGTGGAATTTTTTTTTTTTTTTTGGTTGACAAAATTGAACTCAAAATTTAAATTAATACATAAATGAAAAAAAATCAAGTTGCTTGTTTACTAAGAGGTGTAACATCATTAGAAATGTTTATGTTTATGTTTATGTTTATTAAGAGACGTAATATCATTATATAAAAAAAAAAAAATCAAAAGTGGTTCTGTTAAAAAATGTTTGTGGAAAATGTTTTTTTTTTTTTTTTTTGGGGGGGGAACAAATTCAAACTCAAAATTTAAATTGGGTTTAAATTGGTTCTGTCAAAAAATGGTGGTGATAAAAGTGTTCTATGTTTTACTACTACAGAATCTTTTCACAAGGCAAATGGGAAAGAGAGAGAAAAGAGATAATGGGGTGGTATGATTTGTTTAAAGACTGAAAAGAAATTTTTTTTTTTTTGAACAAAACTTTATTAACATAGTACACCATCTCAAACACTAATATAAATGGAAAGTTTAAATTCTTACAATAAATTACATTTTCCAGTTTTTATTTTAATTTTATTAAGGTGCTATGCCCGGGTAATTTTACAAAATTCATTTAAAAGTCGAAACCAACTAGACCTGTATTTATATTTTGACTACAAATTTTTAGCAATGATTTTGATAAATTATATTTTAACTCCATAACTTTAAATTCAATTACATTTTGATCTCATCATTAATTATACCATACTTTTAGGCTTGGGCATACACTATTAATTAAATAATGCAAAAAAATATCTATTTCATATCTAAGTAGAAACTCAATATATATATATATTCAAAATAAAAATTTTAAATAGAAAAAAAATTAAAGTTAGGAAGTTAACAATACGACCAAGAAAATTTGTATTTGAGGTAAATTTTGTAATATTTTTTTCTAGATATATAATATTGTAATATTATGTTCTGCTAGCTAGCTAACTAAAATATAGTACAATAAAATATGTAAATTAAATTTATTTTGATATCACCTAACACTACATTAAATTTGAATCTATATCATATACATGTTTTGTTAATGACAGCTTTAAGGTTGTAAATAAAAAACACAAAATGTTAACAGTTTTATAATTTCAATACACTTTATACATATCTCAAAACACTTTTACACATTTTAATGTACTTTCATATATTTTTTATGTGTGGCTTGTGTAATCGGATTGGACCATACTTTTGGGCCCATGGGCCAACCACTGAACCCGTATCAATGATCTGAACCCTTCAATGTATAAAGTTTGTCGAGTACTTCATCTCTGCAAAAAATCACATTGATTGGATATCGATAGCCACTTGATTAGGTCACATTTTTGTCAACATTCAGTACGATTTTTAAAAAAATTGTTAGTAGAAATGTGACTTGATCAAGTGGCAATCGATATTCGATCAACATGATTTCTTATAAGGTTGAAATATTTGATGATCCGTACTCATTAAACGGTTTGAATTATCGATGTGGATTCTATAGTGGCTGCATAGAGGCCCAACAATACGATCTAGTCCGAAACCGGATGGGAGACGAGCTTTACCATTTTTTACTTACTTTTTCAATACTAACAACACTTTTTGAATACTAACAACCGCCCTAAGAATTGTTTTTAGCATTTCTCATCATATATTTTATTTTCAAAATATTTTTAAGTTTCATTGCTTTTTCTTTGATTGTATATTTACTTTTTAAACATTAATTGAGTCATTTTTCTATTTAATTTTTTTTTGCCCTTTTCAATATATATATATATATATATATTTTATACGATTTTGAACAACGTTTATACAGAAGGTTAGATGAATTTTCACACGTCAAAATATGGATTTGTTTGTATTATTTTATAATGACTTGTATGATGGCTGGTGAGTTGGACAGTTTGGAAAGAGTGCTGCTATTAACACTTGTCAAAATTTTTTGGACCCCCGCCCTTAATTTTAAATTTTAATCACTATGCTTGGTTTCACTTTTTAAAAAATACTTTTCAGAAAATTCTACTTTCTTATTTTCCGTGTTTTTTTGTTTTTACTGATTTTTTTTAATATTTTAAGCAATTTTTAAAAATGTTGTCATACCTAACTTAGATGTATCTAAAAAGTAAAAAATTTGTGAAGAAAACCTTTTAAAAATTCACTAAATACCCAAAATACAAAATAAATATGAGAATTCAGTACATTTTTTGTATTTTTATGTATTTATTAATTTTTTAAAATATTTTTTCACAATTTTTTTACTTTTTAGATACATCTAAGTAAGGTGTAACAACCCAAATTTTTAATTATTCTATAGAATTTATACTAATATTATTTAATCTCAATTAGGAAAATATATAATTTATTATATATTATTATGTGTAATTTTGTAAAACAATATAATTATTAAAAGTTTAGGGGTCAAAATATAAATATAATAATAATAATAATGGTGTGGTAGTAAAATAATAATTTATTTTCTGTTGGTATACGATAAAATGTAATTTAATTAGGAATTAATTTATTTATATAATTATATTAAAATATTGGGTCAAAGTGTAATTATCTTAAATATCTATTAAAAGATAATATAAATCTACGAATTCATTATCAAATCTGAGGGATGTTATTGCTGGGCACGTGTTGGCCGATGGATGGCCTCACCTCCCTATAAATAGAGAGAGTGATCAACCTGAGAAGAAAAGAAAGAAGGAAAGAAAGAAAAAGAAAAGAAAGAAAGAAAAGAGAGAAAATAGTGGAACTCGAAAGGATCTTTTTAGTGGAAAGAAAGAGTAAGGTATTAAACTTAAGGTGAGTTATATTATACCTTGAGTTACCAAAATGTATTTTATTTATATTTTGACTTACCATATTTGTTTTATATAATTTATATTTTATTAGTATATTAATAAAAGTTATGTTTTATAAAGATTTCAGTTACGTGGATTATTTTCTGAACCCTATTTACTAAAGTGAAATCCATGGATATGTTTGTTTGTTTGTATTTTAAAGAATATTTGGCTATGACCTTATAAACAATTATATTTTGTAAGTACCACCACGGGAATCTCACGCCTTGGGAGAGTTAAATAATCATTGGCTTGGCCTCTGTTTGATCACCTTGTGGTTCTCTGTTTGTCATGAATCCGTTGACCTCTGTTCTGTGCGGAGCAAAGTGTTGTGCGGAGCTAGGTGCTACACTGTTGTGGGAGCCACCTCTAGAATTCGTACGAGCCACCTTTTGAATATGTACCTCTGTTCTGTGCGGAGCAAAGTGCTGTGCGGAGCTAAGTGCTACACTATTGTGGGAGCCACCTCTAGAATCCGTATGAGCCACCTCTGGAATCCGTACCTCTGTTCTGACTGTCACTCATGTGGCCTCTGTTCCATTCTGTTCTGTACCGTGGTTATGGTCATTTACTTACATAATTTATGTATTTCAGTTTCTGCCACTTAAATGATTTGTTTATGTAAATGTTTTGGCCTAACTAACTATCCACGGTTATTTCGTGTCCCTTATACTCTTGGTATAATATTTCTCACTCTGCCATGTGCTTATAGTTGTTTACCAATTTTCAGGAAACAATGCAATTCAGAAATAGCTTTTGGAAAGTCGGGTTGCGGAATAGACACACACAACACTTTTATGATATTTTTATATGTAAATATCGGCCTTTTGGTCAATACATTTTGTAATAAAAATAGAAGCTCCAATGATTATTTTGGTACCCTCATTTAAATATTACTTCCGCTTGCGTTTATCAATTTGTTTAAGAATTGGCCGGAGGTAACCTCAGTTACTAGCCATCACGATACTTAACCCTTGGGTACGGGGAGCGGGTCGTAACATAAGGTGTATCTAAAAGTTAAAAAAAAATGTTTAAAATTTAAAAAATATTTACTAAAAACAAAAAACACGAAAACTAAAAAACTTAATTCAAAAAACTCAAACCAAACACACTGAATAATATTTTTTTGGGCACCCCCATTTATTACCAAATCTACCCATATTCATAATATTTTCACAATCAAATGCACACCCATCCAATTTTTCATACCCTCTTCTTCCCTATTACTTGACCGTCCGTCTCCTCTGTTTCGTCTCCTTTACACCGACCTAATCTACCCATTTCAGTGCTGCTATTTCATTGCTGTGTTTTTTTTTTCTTCCTTACAAAGTGCTACTGTTTCATCTCCTTTGTTTTTTTTTTCATCTCCTCTGTTCAGTTTAACAGTGCCGAAAATAAAGATTATATTCAGTTCAACAGTGCTGACTATCTGCATTAATGTTCGGAACCTAAGTATTGAACGAAAGGATTATGTTCAGTACTGTATTACTAAACATAATCCTAACAGTCAGCAAACCAATACCGAACAGCTCGAACAAAAGAAGAACGACTGAAAACGACTGAGAATGTTGATGTAAGACAGATAAACTTACTAATGAAACGCCTGTCTCATTAGAATTGTTGTCCTCGTCCTCCATTGTTCTACACGGTGAAATAAGTGATGGAGTATACGTTATACTTGAAGCAAAACTTTATGGTTTAATAGGGTTAATAATGGTGATGAAGATGACATATTCAGGGTTTAAGATGATTATGAAAAATAATAGATTTAGGGTTTATGTTGGTTGGTTATGAAGAGTAATAGGTTTAGGATTTACAAACATGGAATACATATAGTTGGAGTTGGAGGTGGGTAGACGTGTAAATCTGGCTCTGCCCAGCCCGGTCCATGTCAGGCCTCGCAGGCTCCTGCCAAAATTCGGGTCAAGCCGGGCTACAAGCCAAAAATTAAGCGCAGGCCCAAGCCCAAGCCCAAGCCCAAGCCCAAGGGTATTCGGGCCTTGCGCGGGCCAGTGGGCTAGGCCTTGGGCCGACCCAATGGGCTCGGGCTTGGCCTCAAGCTTGGGCAGGCCTAACTATTTTTTTTTTTGTTTTCTAAATTTTTTTCTACCAAAATTTTATTATTTTCCATTAAAAAATACACTGGGCTTTAGGCAGGTTGGGCTTCGAGCCGGGCCCTAAGTGGGCCTTAAACGGGCCTATGGGCTCAGCTACGAGTTAGGTCGGGCTTCAAGACAATAGCCTAGGCGGTAGCCTAGGGGCTGGGCTCGGGCTTGGGCCTAAACGGGCCGGGCCCATCTCGGGCCGTGGGCGGGCTTCAGGCAGCCCCACGGGCCATGGGCCATTTTTACACCCCTAGAGGTGGGGGTGAGGGTGAGTGTCCAATATTATAGAGTGTTAGTTCTATTTGATAAGTGAGTGTTTCATTTGATAATGTCTTTTAATGTAATTTTACTTTAGGGTATAATTGTAATAAATAAAAAATTATAAATTAGGGGGTCCAAAGAATTTTGATAGGTGCTAATAGCAGCACTCATTTGAAAATTATAATTAAAAAGATTGAACACTTTGGCCGAGAGGGTAAAAGTGTCATTCTAATATGAAATGCATTTAAGGCTGCCTAAACTAAATAATCAATAATGCTATAAACACAAAATTTATCTACAAAAATATCCTAAGAAAATCATTATTTTATATGTTAGACCCACAATACATGAATTAAATCTGGATCATATTATAATTTTTTTGGATATTTTTCTGTGCACAAATTTCATCTACATATCTTTACCAATTAGTAAAATAGAAAATTAGTGAAAAGTCCATTATAAATAGTGTATAAGATATTAGATTCAAGGAAAAAATCTTATTTGGTGGTAAGAACACGCCGAAAAATTTCGATGGAACCTGTAACAAGCCCGCGGGGGACCTCGCTACAGTTCGGACTCGATTTGTGTCATAATTCTTAATCTGAACCAAAGAGTCCAAATCCGGCAAATCGTTTTGAGAAAACAGATTTTAGAAAAGAAGTGCCAAACATGGACTGCTTTGCCAAATACAGAGTCGCCACCTAAATATTTTATTTTGGGAAATTTAGGAAACCCTGACTCGTTGCCTAAGGCCACGTGTCCGTCATCACCAAAGTTGCCTCGGCTCGGGAACTTGGGTACGATTGGGAAAGGTCACTTCGTGAGCACCCCCGCTCCCCCGATCAAAGATCGGCCTCTACTAACCATGATATCTAGTTTTGAAAACATTGTGCGTTCTTATTCCGGTTATTAGCCTAGATTTACTATGTGGTGCGCACAGCATACAAGTATAGATTGGGTCGCCTGAATTGGAACAAAACATTTCATGTTTGTTTGTTTGAAAATGGTTTGATGGTGCTACCCGCAGGTAGGCTAAGACGTGGATTTGCCACCCTCGGGTGGGCGTAGAAAACATGTTTTTGCCACTATCTAGTGGGCTTAAAACAAACAGTGATGATTTGTTCCAATCTAAACAACCCAACCTTCACCCACAGGCATTCAAGCAGTTATATCACATAAGCAGTTAGCCTCATGGTAAGCATGCTATTCATGGCAGTCACTCACACGCATGCAAGGATGCTAAAGCATAAAACTCACCAAGTACTCCAAGCCAAAACAGAAACTGATTAGAAATCATGCATGATCCTAATTATATAGAAATGCCTAATGCAGCACATGCAATAATGCAACTATAGCAGGCTCGGCTATTCTAAACATGGCGTATGGAATGCTACAGCTAACATGTATTCAACTCAGAATTGAAATACAAATGCAGTTAGTATGATGCGCCGAGCCCGGTGCGTGCAAAACAGATGAATGAATGCAACATGCTATCATACTGTATGCTAATTGAAACATGCCCTAATCTAACCATCATAAGCGGGTAAATAAAAGAGAAGAAAGACGTGGGGTTGGAAGACATACATCACACTCACGCACACTTATTACAATTATGCCCCGCGCAGAGGGTCCGAATAAATAATATACAGTCCCAAATGAATAGTACAGTCCGAATAAATACACAATCCTAATTAATTTACAGATTAATCTAGGAAAGCATTAAAACTAGCATGCAAGCTAGGGACTGCCTCGACTCCGTTCCGGATGATGAATGATGCATGTTCGGCGCGGAAATCCATCGCGATGCCCCGATTAGCCTCTGTTTGCAATTGTTTTTGGAAAGCGTGCCAAGCTCCGGAAGGCTGCTGATTCTTGATTTGCTGCAACAGAGAGCAGGAAAGGGGCATGGCAATGTGTTTTCACATATGTATGCATGCCTCGATCCTCGTGCCACCAATCACGCATCTCGATGCATGATGGCCGAGGAGTCGAATTGCACAACTCAATATGAAATGAATGCATAGGAAAACACAACAAGACCTAACTCCATCATGGATAATCCGAGTGTCGATGACTGGGGAATTGAGACACGTTCCGTCACTCGGAGTACGAAACGCCCTCGTTTCCCGTGCTCGAGCTAACTCCTATCCCGACCACAATGCAATATGCATGACATGCATGAAATGCAACTAAGATACAACCTAACATGCAACATGCTATGAAATGGCATACACGATGCACGAGTAACATGGCATACACAATGCGCTAACATACAACCTAGCATACACAATGCTATGGAATGAAATGACATACGCAATGCAATATGGGCTTACACCAACGTGAGTGGACCTCAGCCACACTCACATAAGAGGCCATTAGATGAAAATGAGACACTCGAAATGCGTGCAGACGTGCACGCAAACCGAGGACCGACCCTAAGGCACCAAATGCCACTCTAACAAGACATGGCCAGGCATGGAATATGGCATACTAGCATGCAAATTTCAGTACCAAAATATGATGCAAAACAGCCCCGAAACATGGAAACATGGCACCCGATGCATGAAATGAGACTCGATACTCGAAACTAGGCGCATGGAATGACTTATAGCTATACAAAGCATGCATTATTTGAAAATTAAGTATGAAGACAGAATCAATAAAGCCCCAAAACAAGCATATTTCCAGTTTTAAGCAAGGCCAAAAGGTGAGCACAAATAAGGCCAAGCTAGCATGTAAAAATGGCCCCGTAAGAGAGATAATGAAGCAAGTAGCAGATGCTGGCCCTAAAAGGCCAAGAGCCCTTCAACAAAGTTGAAGAGGGGCTCAAAATTAAGTACTTTACAGTTTACAACAAGCCACGAAAACAAACACAAGTATGGCTAAACTGTTATGCAAGAAATGGGCCAAAAGGGAAACAAAGAAGCAAGTGATGGTTGCTGGCCCCAAACAGAGGAGGGCCCTTCAACAAAGTTGAAGAGGGGCCCAAAACATGGTATTTTACAGTTAGTGACCAAACCCAAAACAGTGCACATGCAAGCTTAAAATACTATGCAAAATAAGGCCTAAAAAGAGGTTTAAACACAAAGAGCAAAAATGGAGCTTCAAACAGCAAAAGTCCCTTGATCAAACATGAAGAGGGGTTCAAAATAAGGCTATTTACAGTTCAGACCAGAGCCCAAAAATACAAGCACAAGGGGCTAACAAAACATGCAAAAATAAGGCCAAAAGAGGGATAAAGAGGCAAGTGGCAAAAGGAAACCTCAAACAGTGAAGAGCCCTTCAACAATTTTGAAGAAGGGCTCAAAATAAGCCACTTTTCAGTTTATAACCAAGCTCAAAATAATTTAAAAATGAGCCTAAAATACTATGCAAGAAAGAGGCATACAAGAGAGGTAAAGAATCAAGTGGTAGCTAGAGACCTTAAACATGGAAGGGCCCTAAAACAAACATGAAAAAGACCTCAAAATAATGCTATTTTCAGTTAGGGTCAGAGTCCAAAAATGCAAGCACAAAGAGCTCAAATATACACCAAAATGAGGCAAGAAAAGAGGAGAAAGTGACTTACCCTTGAAGAACCAAACTTCAACACCTCTTGGCTTGAGAAAATGTGCTCCTTGCCTCTGGAAAACCAGCTCCAAGTGTTGGAAAGGATGGTGGGGAGGTGGTGCTATGTGGTGGTGTAGAAATGGTATAGGACTTTTAGGGTTTTGATGGTTGGAATATAGAGAGAGAGAGAGATTGAATGCAAGAGGCTTAAACCAAAAATTTCTAACCCTTAAAACTGAAGGGGAGGGGCTGGTTTTATAGGCAAAGGAGTGGAGAAAAGGGGGGAAAAATGGGGGGGAGATTCAAATTCAATTTTTCCCCCCAAAAGGCCAAACCCTCGGACATGGGTGAAGTGCAGAACAAAATACATGGCTGGAATGCACTTGGGACAAGGATCATGGCCGGCCAACTCAAAAGGGCAAAAAAAGTCATCCACCAGGTAAGTGCCCGGCCGGCCAGAAAAAGGTGGCCGGCCAGCCAGGTCAAAGGGGTAAAGTGGCCGGCCACCACCTATGATGAAGCCCCAGAAGTTAGCTTTCCAATGCCGCAAACCTTGCATCAAAATTCCTCCTGTGGAAAAAGTTATGCCAGTTTCCCTGAAGCCGTGCAGATTCGGTCCAACCGGACTTCAACCAACCATATCTCCTCCCTCCAGACCTGGACTTAGGAGATTCTTGAGTGCAAAATGAAGCCCCGGAAGTAAGCTTTCCAATGGTTGTGGCCTCATATCTTAATTCCTCTTGTGCAAAGAGTTATGCCCATTTTGATGAAGCCGCGCAGATTTTTCTCCTTCCCGGATTCATGTTGAACCACTTTGGACTGAAAAAAAGTTGGTTTTTCAGCAAAATTACTGGCCTCCCACCCTCCTACAAGCTTTCTAACAATGAAAATAAGGTCCCTGCCA
>JAPPVO010000416.1:0-44991 GCA_030407325.1 Camellia japonica | reverse complement strand
TGTTTGCCTATGTGGATTCATCTATGAGCTCAGATGGCGGCCAAATGATTAGGCTTGTTTCGTAATGTAAAGATTTATAATTCAAATTTGGCATGGACCAAAGAGTTCGACGTTTTGACGACATATTTCTTGACCCTTTCACTTAGGATTAGTCCAGACAAAAAAATAACATAAAATTATAGGCCACATCGATTTGGCAGCCAACATGTCTTTCTAGATAGTACTAATTGATTACAAGACATGAGCAATTATCAATTCAATCACAACCACAGTTGAATATATATAATTAAAGGAAAAGGAAGAGTTACAATATTTTACAATACCCTCAACATAACATATATATTATGGTATATAAAAAAAATATCCCTGGTCTCGTCCTATCAAATATATATTATATATTTATAAGGTTTAATGGTATATATTATATATTGCAGAGTACTTTTTGTTGCATCCAGAATAGTTTTGGTGAATTATGTGACTAGGTGCTGTAACTTCAAGCTCTTCAATTTGTAAATAGATGAAATTTTTTTGGGAATGTTTTGGATTTTCTTCTTTTTCTTCTATGACATCAAAAAATTGGGGAAAAAGAAATTGGGAAATAATAAAAAAAACATGTCAATAAATTTGTTTATTTAGAAAACTAGTAGCAATTTTACTTTGATTATTTTAATTATAGCAACTACAAAAAAGAAAAAAAAATAAAAAAGAAAAGGAAATGGTTATTAGAATTTTGTGAGTTTCTTTCACAAGTTTTTGGATATACATCTTGTCATAGTAACCTCAATACTTCTTCATTTATAATTGGTTTTCCAACCTATTTTTGTAATTGTACTCAAACATTAAGGAACTAGAGGCAATCTCAAACTCATAATAATGTTTATCTTTTCTTTCAACATAAATTTCTCTCCCTTTCTTTCAGAGTGATGTTCATTCTTTCAAAATTAATGGCACATGGTCATACGATACATTTATATGTCTACACAATCCTTTAACCTTGCTTATTTGAATTAAATAAATTCGTATCCTTTTTTACTACCGATTCATAATTTTAGTAAAGTTGAATGCAATATTCTTTTGGTGAGCTTAATGGATGCTAAGAGGCATCAGGTGCGTTCAGATTCATGGTGCCCAATATTGAGTGAGCATTACAACATTTCCTGACATGTTGAACACTTTTTTGGGTAATTGCCATGGTCTGAAAGTTGCATAATTTATTTGTACATTGTCAACGTTTTACATATTGAAGCACAAAAATATTAATATAGCTATTGTTGTTGCGTATTTACTCTCTTTTTCTGCAGCAGCGTCTTCGAAAAACTATAACGTATGTGCCTAGTTGGGATTGTCATGGCCTTGAGTTGAAAGGCAACTAGTTCTTTATAAACTCTCTTGGTATTATGATCTGTTGACAATGATGCTTCCAATTAGCTGCAAATAGTGAAGTTTATTGACATATTGCCTATGGTAGGCTATCTTGAAAATTGGAGGCTTTATGTCATTTTACTGTAATCAAATGTGATCACTTGTAGTAAGATTCATTAACTATCATGATGTATTTGCATTTTTTTTTGAAAAATACTATATTTACATTTTTGTTTCAATGTTTAGTAAGAAAAAAGTCACCTTCAAATTGTTGCCTGCACCATATTCGATTTGCAATGGTTGGATTACTAATTTGTGAGTGTTGGAAGCTCAAAGGTTTATGGAGATCAAGGAAGACAAGAGCTTCACATAAGAGTATTTATTTAGAAGTTCAAATTTATTTTAAGATTGTGACGGCCGGGTCTTTTCTTCCCTTCTTTTTTTGTCTTCGCTCCTTTCCTCTTTCACTTTCATTGGATTTGTTACGTTCGGAAATAGTTCTCAAATTAATGGTTCTTGTTTTTGTTTTGCTTGGGGATTAAATCTCTCTTGTTTCGGAAGATGCGCGGCCGAGTCCAGAGTACCTGGGAGTGAAGCGGGAATATTCTGGGCTGGAGATCAGGGGCCGCACGTGCGGGGGCCTTGGGTCGCACGTGCGGGAGGAAGGCCACACGTGCGGAATGCAGGGGAGGTTGGGGCTGTGTTCTATCAAAAAAGCACGAGCGGAGAGAGGTGTGGGAGAGGAGCCCTGTACGTGCGGGGGTGGAGGCCGCACGTGCGGGAGGGGCGCTCCGCACGTGCGGGGTTGGGCGCCGCACGTGCAGTACTCTGGCAGTCCAAATCTCTATTTTTTTCACCTTTTTGGCTGAAGTTGTATCACATTTTGAGCATTTTTCTCTCACTCTAAACCTCATTTCTCTCCTTCTTCTCTCTAGAAACTCTCACCAAAGCTCTAAAACACCTTGATTCTTGTAATCTTTGGGTCTAGATCATCAAGATTTCTCATCAATCTTGAAGATCCAAGTTGGGGTTCTTCTTGGTGTTGTGGAAAATTGAAGAGTCTTCCATCAAAGCTAGGGTTTTCACTTTCTTTCATCATCACACATTGAGGTAGGGATTTCTTGAGTCATATATACATGTTTTGCTTCATAAATGTTGATTTTAAAGCTTCCATGAGGTTGTTGTGTTGATTTTAATTTTGCACTAAATGAAGAGAGAGAGAGAAAGGGAGTTTTGAAAGAGGGGTCCAAATCTCAACTTTCTTTTTATCCATGAGGATGTTCCTTCTATAAAAACTCAAGATAGATGATTTTGGTAGGATTCATTAAGAAAATGGGAAAAAGTTTTGGCTTGGATGAGGAACCCTAGAATTTGGGGGTTTTGGGGGAAAACATGAAAATACACATGAACTTCTTTTATTCTTGCATCAAGAGAATGAATAAGAGTAAATTTTATCAAATGTTTAGCAAAATTGCATCCCACTTGATCTATGAGAAATAAGATGTCATTTTAGCATTTTTGCAAAATGTGTGAATATGGATTGTTATAATATGGCAAATTGTTGTGCACCATGGATGGTAAGAATTGTAAGTATCGAAGATTAATGTTTGAAAACATCTTATATAGTCTTGATGAGACTAAATTGCTAAGACTTGTGAAATGAGAAAATTGTAGTACGTGTTGATGGTATGTGATCATCTTGTGAAAGAACCATGAAGAGAGGAAATGAGAAATGTAATTGTTGGCATTATTGTAGAGGTAATTGAAATGGGGAAATACTATGAGATATGGAAAGATCATGGCATTGCATATTCATTTAACTATTATTTTGCATTGTGAATTGCGATTGAAGATATCTACTTCATGAAAGAAAATGATGTTGTAATGAGAATTAACGAAAATGTGAAAAGGGTAAATATGTTGGTAAGTCCAGTTAGGGAGTGTAGATGATTTTGATAAGCTGGCCTGAGTGTCCATGGTGACAGACCAGAAAATCGCGCGGATAGGTGTCGAGCCTTCCGGTTAATACTGGTAAAAATGACAATTGGGTAGTATTTGTAGAGTTTACTTGCAGACACCAGCCTAGGAATTACCAGTGTCGTATTTACCGCCCCTGTTGATAAAAAATTAGAAGTTTGAAATGTGTTGAGGTTGCAAGCTTTTATTGAAAAATAGAAATCTTTGAGAAGAGCATGAAATGAAATTTTCTTTAAAAAGGGCATGTATGGCATTTGCATTTGCATTCACATCGAGAATGGCATAACTGTATATACTTTGTGAGAATTTTCTACTGGGTTTTATGCTCACCCCTATGGGACTTTGGTGTAAGTAAAGATGTGGTGATCCCGCCGAACTGAGGGCGTGGATATTTTGTGAAGAGTAAATAGCTGTCTTATTTTTGTTATGAATTTTGTAAAGCCAATGGCTAAATGCGTATGGGTCCGAGAGACCATTTTGTGTAATCGGGCTATTGCCTTGGGAGATATAAGCCCTTAAGGGCATCTTATTGTTTTGAGACTAGATGTTTCACATGCTATAGATTCATGTGTTCTTTTGTTTCGTTGAATGTATACCGCATGTGGAACTTTTGTATTAAACTCATTCATCAAATGTGTGAAGATGGAAGGATTATTATTATTGTTTAGGGAATGTTCATTAATGTGTGTAGTTCATATTAAATTATTTCGGGGCGTTACAAAGATTTAAAAAAAAAAATTAATTTAGGCTTTCATTTGTTTATTTCCTTTATGAGAGAAGCCTATATAGGGCCCACTAGTTTAGTGTAATGAATTATCAGAACTTTTGGCACAATTAAGAACTAAGGTTGTGTTTGGTAGAATTTTCAAAATATGATTTGAGAATAGAGTTGTATTTTGAGTTTATGAGTTTTGGAATTATGATTTGAGTGTGAAAATTTGTTTGGTGAATGAGTTTTGAATTGAGTGGGGAATTTTTGATGTGGCATATGATATTTGATACAAAAACTTATAACTCATAACCAAACACACAACTCAAAATTCTATTCAAAACTCATAACAATTTTAAAAAATTTGGAAAATATTTTTATTAAATATAAAAATTAACATGTGTCAATTGAAAATAAAATAAAATTATGCACCGTTCCGGTCAATCGGCCGGACGAATAGTTAGTCCAAATTTTCTCGCCTTAGACCAAGTTTTCAAAATAAGTGTGGAATTAAATTTTGAAAGCCACAACCAAACACCATGTGCAAACTAAGAGCCAGAATCACAATTCCAAAGCTTTTCCAAACAGAGCCTAAGGCTGTGTGTAATGCCCCGCATTTTATTACTCGGGTAACCTTACCAATATTCATTAATTAAGTCCATTTACAAATAACATTTCATCCTTGGATGAAATGATGAATAATTAAATATACATATTCCCTCTCGTTATACAACAATGACATTTATATACAAATAATGTAACGCTCTCGAAATAAACCCATAAATCATGCATTCATTACATCCATAAACTGAAGAGAATAAAACATATTGCCATTCATCAGAGTATTCTTACAAAAGATATTACATGTTGACAACAAAAGTAAATGCCCTATAGGCTTATAACTTTCTAAGTCAACACTTGGGTTCAACAAAAGTAGAGTTCTAACTCTTTACACAAAATAAGCCCATGGCTTGATATACATGTAATATACAAAAGAGAACAACAAAAGAGCTATCAGCCTCAAGCCTCCCAAGCTACGTTCTTGGAGGTGGCATATCACCTGAACCTGAAAATGATGTCCCATATAGGGTGAGCCAACGCCCAGTAGAGATATGCTAAACATAATATGAGCAATAACAAAAACATTAGCATTTGATAAATGTTTAACTCATATAAATTAACTCATAACACATTTCAGTTCCATGACACATATGTCCATGCTTCATTTCATTTTCCTTTACTTAACAATTTCAATTTATAAACATGGCTGAAAACCTGGCCAAACAATTCCCATGAGACTACGGCTCATGTTAAAAACCTTTCCAATATCAACAATTCAAATGAATTAAAATTCATAACAAACACTTCCATACTTCACAATTCACATGAGATAACAATCATAAAACACTTCCATACTTCACAAATGATACACAGATTCGCTATATCAATGGAGCCCATCCCCTATCTCCTCCCAAATAATATCCGTTTAGGAGTCCATCCCCTATCTCCTCCTAAACCGTGGAGTATATCCCTATCTCCCCACACAAACAATGTATATAACAATTATCATATACGCGATCAATCAATACACAGATTCTGATGATTATTCCAACCGTCAAACTCAATGACATATTCAACCGATTAGTTTTAATTCACCTATCATCATGCAGTGTCTACAACAATCAAGACTATCCTCCACCGATAACCCAAAGTAATTATTTCTAAACAGATCATAATCACATCCAACAGATAAATTATCAACATTTCCAAGGTGGGTGATTAATAAATCCAACACCACCATTCTACCTCATAATGAGCCAATTTCATTATTTCCAACTCAATTTCATATGTCCATAACTTTCCAAATTAATTATACAAATTAATTCATAACATAAAATT
The DNA here is from genome assembly GCA_030407325.1 of Camellia japonica. Taxonomy (NCBI): domain Eukaryota; kingdom Viridiplantae; phylum Streptophyta; class Magnoliopsida; order Ericales; family Theaceae; genus Camellia; species Camellia japonica. Next base: position 39,044 of record JAPPVO010000416.1, on the reverse strand, counting down.
AAGGCTTTTCTCCATTTTTTCTCAACATTGACCCAAAGGCTCAAATACCAACAATAAACAACAATAACCCATTTGAGACCCGAATACACATGTATTGGCCCAAAAGAACAAAACCCCTCTTTATACATTTTGAAACCCTAACACCCAAAATTACCCAACTTCAACATTAAATCAAAATGACCAAAGTTTATGTCAAAGATCATAAAAGTGAGTAGTTATCCATACTCAAAAGATGAGACCAAATGGAGAAGATGATGAATTTCAAAATGCTCCAAAACCCAAGATTTTCGGATGGAAATGTAGCCCAAGCCAAGCTCTACACTTTATACAAAGGGACCAAGGTAGCAGATCACTCAAACTAGATCAAACCCTAGAGAGAAGTTGAAGTTTAGAGTGAGGAGCTCTCCAATGGAGGTTTTGAAAAGTTAGAGAGAGAGATGGTGCCGAAAAAGTGATCCAAAAAGTCGAAATTCGGACTGATATACAAACAGGTCCGCTCGAGTGTGGAACTCCCCGCTCGAGCGTCAGACACAGACTCACGCTCGAGTGTCAAAAGCGCCGCTCGAGCGCTGGATGCACACTTCCAGAAGTTTTTGCAGTCGATGGTCCCTGCTCGAATGTGAAAGTGGACGCTCGAGCGTCCAATGACCTGCAGACAAAATACTGAGAGATGAAAAATCACGCTCGAGCGTCAAAATGCCCGCTCGAGCGGAGAAGCAAAATCAAAGGGCCCGTTGGAGCGTCAAAAGCCCCGCTTGAGCGTGAAGGCAAAATTCTGGGCATCAACTCTAGGTTTCTAAACACAACCAACCTGTTTCAAACCTGCCCAACACAACCCAAGACTCACATACAAAGAGTAAAGGACGGAAATAAGAATACGACAACAACACATCCATGGAACTAAGTTCGGAATACAGTAAACAAAGAAGGGAAAACCGGGATCATTATAACCTCCCCCCTTTAAGGAATTTCGTCCCCGAAATTAGATACAAGTTTTCTCAATTCTCAACAATATTACAATTCAATACTCAACAACTTGACCCATTACCGGTCATTCCATTTCTTTCCAATCGACGAATTACCACATATGCTACAACATGCATTATCAACATGCATTCCTTGAAATTCAACAATTTCCAACATAAGTACTCCACAATTCATTAACATATTCAATGTCAATAATATATTTGCATTTCCATAACATGATTAACATATGCAATGTTAAAGTAAACTTCCATTTTCAAGGTACACTCAACCATTACAATACTTCCATAAACCAAAACATATACAATGTTCTTAAGGTTTATCAATAAAACAAAATTCCCAATACATAATTAAACATTAACAAACAAATCCGAATATTTCTCACGGACCTCCAACTCACGTTCCCAAGTGGCTTCTTCCACTCCGTGATGTTTCCACAAAACTTTTACCAAGTAGATGGTCTTGCCTCGCAAGACTTGTTCCCGCTGTAGACGTGCCTGTAGATGTCCCCGAATGTCCCGGGAGGAAATCCCGTTTTGTTCATTGGGGCTTACTACAGTTCAGGACTCAATGTCACGGTCCTGTATCTAATCTCGCAGAGTGCAATGCAAGATCGATGAATCATCAAAGAGTCCAAATCTGGCAAATCGTTTTGAAAAACATATTTTTAGAAAGAAATGCCAAACATGGACTGCTTTTCCAGATACAGAGTCGCCACCTAAATATTTTGTTTTGGGGGGGAATTTAGGAAACCCTGACTCATGCCTAAGGCCACGTGTCCGTCATCACCAAAGTTGCCTCGGCTCGGGAACTTGGGTACGATTGGAGAAGGTCACTTCGTGAGCACCCCCGCTCGCCCGATCAAAGATCGGCCTCTACTAACCATAATATCGAGTTTTGAAAACATTATGTGCTCTTATTCCGGTTATTAGCCTAGAATTTACTATGTGATGCGCACAACACACAAGTATAGACTAGATCGCCTAAATTGGAACAAAACATTTCATGTTTGTTTATTTGAAAATGGTTTGATGGTGCTACTCACAAGTAGGCTAAGACGTGGATTTGCCACCCTCAATTGGGCTTAAGAAAACATGATTTTGCCACTCCGCAAAGTGGGCTTAAAACACATATTTTGATGAATTGTTCCAATTCGAGTAATCCAACCTTCACCCATAGACATTCAGGCAGTTATATCACATAAGCACATAGCCTCATGGTAAGCATGCTATCATGGCAGTCACTCACACGCATGCAAGGATGCTAAAGCATAAATACTTACCGAGTACTCCAAGCCAAAGAAAGAAACTAATTAGAAATCATGCATGGACCCTAACTATGCTGGAATGCCTAATGTAACACATGCAAAAATGCAACTGAGATAGGCTCGGCTATTCTAAAATGGCATATGAAATGCAACAACTGATACACGTATTCAACTCGGAATTGAAATACAATGCAGTTAGTATGATGCGCCGAGCCCGGTGCATGCAAGACAGATGAATGAATGCAAACATGCGAACATATAGATGCAAATTGAAACATGCCCTAAAACTAACTATCATAAGCTGGTAAATAAAAGGGAGAAAGACGTGGGGTTGGAAGACATGCATCACACACACGCACACTTATTACAAAGTTGTGCCCTCTCTCGGAGGGTCCGAATAAATATTACACAACCGAAATGAATAACTAATTATTACACAACACTAGCTAATTAACAAATTAACTAAGAAAGCGAGTAAACTAGCATGCAATGCTACATGAAGTAGACTGCCTCAGCTCTGTTCGGAATGATGAAAGATGCATGCATGCTCGAGTCGCCTTGCCGGGAAATCCATCGCGATGCCCCGATTTGCCTCTGTTTACAATTGACCCCGGAACACTGTACACAACTCCATGGGAACTTGTAGGGATACTGCTGACCCGTTTTTGCTGCTGGCTTCCGGTTTGCTACAACAGAGAGCAAGAAAGGGGCATGGCAAAGTATTTTCAACATATGTATGCACAACCACTCTCCCCGTCATTGCATGAGCTCTAAGGAGTGTAGTCCTCGATCCTCGTGCCACCAATCACGCATCTCGATGCATGATGGCCGATGAGTCAAATTGCACTACTCAATGTGAAATGAATGCACAAATGGACGCCTAAAGCCAACAACTCTATCATGGATAGTCAAGAGTGTCGGCGACCGGGAATTGAAGCACGTTTCGTCACTTTGAGTACGAAACGTCCCTCGTTTCCCGTGTTTGACTAAACCCTACTCCAAACACTATGCAACAACTAGAATGGCATGGCATGCAAACACAATGCAACAACTGGCATGCAATCCTAAACGAAATGCAACTAAGACACGCAAACATGCAAGGAGTGATATGCAAAGGTGCAACTAGCATGTGCAATGCTATGAACTATCAATGGCATACTCAATGCACGACACCTTATGCAACAATATGACAACATATGATTAGCATACACAATGCGAATATCAAATGGCATACTCGATGCAACGAACTACATGGCATGCGCAATGCTATGACTAGAATGTCATACACAATGCAAGATGGACTTAAACCAAGATGGGTGAGCCTCAGCCATACCCAAATCAGTGGCCAAACATGATGAAATGAAGCAACAACACTCATGCAAACATGCCCAAATGCAAGGGACCAAAACTAAAGCACCAAGTGCAACTCTACCAAGGCATGGCAAGCATGTAATATAGCATACAACAACACATTTTTCAGCTCTGAAATGACATACAAAAGGGTCCCGAATCATGCAAACACCTCACACAATGCATGCTAGGTGGCCCAAATACCGAAACTAGTGAAGTGCATTACACTAGAGGTACACAAAGCAATGCTCAAATGATCCAACCAGCCCCAAACAGTCCCTAAGCAGGTCCAAGATAGTGGGAAAATGGTCTAAAATGATGGCTCGAAAGACATGGAAATGAAGCTCATGCAATGGTCAAAAAATGAGACATACAAGCACGACTCTCAAACGCATTTAAAGAGTGGAAAACATGGGAATATGGCATACATGTAAGCTCTGAAATGTGATGCACAATTGCCCCAAAACATGGAAACAACTCAACATGAGCATGCAATATGTTCCAAAACTCAAAGCTAGGCAAGGGTATTGAACTACAACCATGCATAGCAAGCATCATTCAACCATAAGGCATAAAAACAGAGCTAAGGCAGTCCAAAACATGCACAAGATCAGTTTAAAGCATGGCCAAAAAGTGCTAGAATCCAAGGCCAAAATAGCATGCAATGTAAGCTAGTAAAGGGGATTTGCACTACAAGCATGTGAGGCAATCAAGAGGCCACTAAAACAGCAAAAGTCAGAGGTATGACATGCCAAATAAAGCCCAAAAACTCACTGAAATGTGGTCTACGCATGCAAGAATGATAGGCCCTTTTGATAGGCCATGAAGAGGGTTGTTCTACACATGCAAGAGGGACACCTAATGTGGCAAAAATAGCTCTGGGCAGAGCTCATGCAGGTCCTAAAACTCATCAAAAATGGCATGAAACATGGCTTGGAAGCATGCACCCATGGGCTCCCTTGTTAGGCCAAATATGCTAGAAAACAAGACAATGGGTGAGAGGGTCACCCCTCTCTGATTTTGGTGCTCAAAACAGCATGCTTGTAACGCCCCCCAAAAAAAAAAAAATGACATGAACTACCCACAAGTGATCAACATTCACTCAATAATAACAACAATTTGCCCATCTTAACATAATTAAATTAGAGTCCTTACAAATGTTTACATGCGGGTATACATTCATCAATACAAAACATATGAATCTATAGCATGTAAAGCATCCATTCTCAAAACAATACAATGCCCTTAAAGGCTTACATCTTCCAAGGCATAAGCCTAGTTACACAAAGGTGGTCACTCGGACCCAAACCAAAATAGCCCTTGGCTTTACAATTAATCACAACAAAATAAGAGTGCACTACTCTTCTCAAAATATTTCCACGCCCTCAATTCGGCGGGATCACCACATCTTTACCTGCACCAAAACCCATAGGGGTGAGCATATAGCCCAGTAGAGAAACCTTAACAAAGTATGTACATTTATGCAAGATCCACAATATTTTATGTAAATGAGTATGTTATGCCATGCCATTTGAAGGAAAACTCATACTATGCTTTTCTTGAAAACCACCATGCTTTTAGTCAACCTTTATACAACCTCATTAATTTCTCCACACTTCCAATTTTAAATCAAAAGGGGACGGTAAATACATCGCTGGTAATCCCTAGGCTGGTGTCTGCAAGTAGGCTCCACAAGCACTACCAAACTGTCATTTTTACCGGTGCTAACCGGAAGGCTCGACACCTATCCGCGCGGTTTTCTGGTCTTTCACCAAGGACACTCAGGCCATCTTATCAAATACAACTACACCCCCTATCCGGACTTACCACGTATTTACCCCTTTAACATTCTCATAATTCTTATTACAATATAACCTTTCTCAATGTAGATGTTTTTCCAAAACTCATGCCATGATATATAGAAATGACAAAATTTACATGAAGATACGATGCACAATGACATTCCATAGCCTTTCTTCCGTCACTTTCCTCCAATACCATTACACAATAAATCACATATTCCACCGGTGTCAATTAACACGTAGCATTCGCTCATTATTATACATATTTCATAACATTCTAGTCATTTCATGATTATGCGAGACTTTCGATATCAACCTCCAAGTTTTCAATTCTCAAAGTCAATAGTGTTCAATAACTATCTTCTCACAATAAATTATTTTTCCATGTCACTAGCAACAATCTTAAAAGTAAATTCCTCATTCTCATATATCAAGGAAATTATCATTTTTCTTACCAAAATATAAACTCCATACTCACACACCCATTTAAACACAAGAAAGGATATTTTACTCCATGGAATCCCATGTTTTCACAAAAAGCCCCAATTTCTAGGTTTATACAAAATCTAAACATTTTTCATCTTCTTTATGAACTCTCTCCATACATGTCAATCTCAATCTACAAGGTTCCACACTTCTCAAATATTCTTTAAAGAAGATGAGATAAGTTTTTCTTTAAACAAAAATCAACAATTTCTTGAGCCCTAGGCTCCATTTTCGAAATACATAGAGGGTTTCACAAAATCAACAAGAAACTTGCATAAATACACATGTAACTCAAAGGAAACCCTACCTTAAGGGCTTGAGAAGGAGCAAGATGAAACCCTAGAGTTTGAAGATGAGAGAGAGCCTTGGATTTGCTTCCACCAAATGAAACCCTAGCTTAGATTCTTCAAGATCTTGAAGGAGATGATGATATTCTTGACCCAAGATGGGCAAAATCAAAGAGGTGTAGATGTTTGAGAGGTTTTCTAGAGAGAAGGAGGAGAAATATATGTTTTAGAGTGAGAAGGAGATGAGTATAATGAGAGATATATTTGGATCAAAATGATACAAAAAATAGAGTTTCGGACTGCCCAGTTGGCCGCTCGTGCGGCCATTTTCTCCGCTCGTGCGCTCTTAGACAGTAGCAGATTTCTGGGTGTCAAGCTTGGCCGCTCGTGCGGCCACTCCCACCGCTCGTGCGGTACACCACCGCACGTGCGGCCGAGGGCTCCGCTCGTGCGGTCCTGGCCCAGCAGCTCAAAGTTTTAACTTTTTCCCCGGCACCCCGTACTCACCCGTGCACCCTCTGGGACAAACAAAATTTCAACACTGGAAGAAAAGTATTTGGAAACCCTTTCTGGACACTTCAATTCAACAAGAATAAAAAGAGAACGAAGCGAAAGAAAGAAAGAATAAAGAGAAAAAGGAGGCCGGTCGTCACAATGCTAGCCACTGAAAATCCACAGGATTTCAGTGGCTAAGAGACCAAACAAAGGTCAATGCAAAGGCCCTAAGGCATGGCTCAAAATAAGATGAAATGAAGCATGCAAGGGGGTAGATGACTCCCAACAGAAAAATGGTCTTAAACAAACATGTTAAGGACCTCAAAATAAAACTTTTTTCATTTTACACCAAAGCTCAAAAATGCTTGCAAGTATGGCTAAAAGAGGGAGCAAAATAAAGCTTAAAAGAGGGAATAGTGTGTTACCCTTGAAGCTCAACAACTCCAGTAGCTTCTGGACCAAAGATGTAGCTCCTCAATCTCTGAAAAAGGCCTCCAAGAAGCTTAGGTTGGTGTTGGAGGTGTGTGACTTCAAAGTGGTGTGCAAAGGGGCCAAGAACACTACACTTTTGAGGTCAAAATATAGAGACAAAGAGATATGTATTGTATGCCTAAGACCAATTTCTGAACCCTTGCAAGGGAAGAGGAGCCTTCCCTTTATAGCCCAAGAGGTTCAAAGCTTCTCCTAGAAGCTTAAAACCAAGTTTGAAGATCCTCCATACACGTGTATGGAGGATCAATTTTGTGCCTTCCAGCTGGCACAGCTGGAACTAACTCAGTGAGACAGAAAAGGAGAGAGCTGGCCGACCAGTTCAGATGGTCGGCTGACCACTCCCCCTGGTCGGCCGACCAGGGTCAAAAGGTTTAGCTGGTCGGTGGCCTCCTAGGGTGGTCTCCATATGAAATGCAAGCAAGTGGTGTGGTGGGAGACCAATAATTGTGGCCCAAAAGTGAGGGAGACCACTTACCTGACAAGAAAACCGGCCGACTGGGGAAAGGTGGTCTCCAAGGAGAAAAGGTGGTCTCCCACCCTTGTACCACCTTCCAAACAATGAAAATAGGGTTCATGCCAAAAAAGAACCAAGACGGATGCAAAACGAGGGTTCGGGGGCCAAAACGCGCAGCCGGGTGCCCCGAAAACTGACTGTTAAGCATCGAAAGTGGCGCGCAACCACGAAGGTGGTTTCCCGGGCCACAGTGTCCCTCCAGAGAGAGGAAACAAGGTGTGTGCGAAAAATCGGGGCAAACGGAGAAAGTTAAGCAGTCCCGAACCGAGGCGCACGGCCGACGGCTCTGAAAACCGGAAACTGGTCTCCAAACGGGAACAGTGGTCTACGACCACGAAAAGTAGCCTACGGCCACTGAGAGATGGTCTACGAGACCTCTCCCTCCCTTCGGGAAGAGAAAACAGAACCTGGTTCACAAACCAAGGCAAAGCACAAAAGAGTCCCGAAGTCTGGAGGTAAGGCTCTCAGCCGAGACTCCATAACCTCAGAACGAGCACAACATGCGCAATCACCGAGCGCTCAATCGATGACGTCTGAGTCTTAAGGTCAGTCAAAAATGGGGTGTCTACACCCGCCTATCCAAGACCCGCACCGGTCTCCCCTCATACGAGGCATCTTCATCTACCTCTAAGTCGGTCCAATCTAATACATGTGACGGATCCGGCTTGTACTTTCGAAGCATACTAATATGAAACACGTCATGAACTTCGGACAACTGCGGCGACAAAGCTAGACGGTAGGCAACCTCGCTAATCCTCTCAAGGATCTCGAAGGGGCTAATAAACCAAGGGGACAACTTCCCACTCTTCCCAAACCTTATCAAACCCCGCCTAGGTGATATTTTCAGAAAGACATGATCACCCGCCTCAAATGCCAAAGGTCTCCTCCTACAGTCGACATAACTCTTTTGGCGACTCTGGGCTGTAACAAGTCTCCTACGAATAAGCTCAACTTTCTCCGTCGTTTCCCGAACCAACTCCGGGCCCAACAAAGGTGCATCACCCACCTCGGCCCAACAAACTGGAGACCTACACGGTCGGCCATATAAGGCCTCAAACGGTGCCATACCGATACTTGACTGAAAACTGTTGTTGCAGGCAAACTCCACCAAGGGCAAGTGCCTCTCCCACGACCCACTAAAGTCAAGAACACAACCTCGAAGCATACCCTCAAGGATCTGAATAGTACGCTCGGACTGCCCGTCAGTCTGAGGATGATAAGCCGTGCTAAAGTTCAACCTAGTGCCCAAAGCACTCTGCAAGCTCTACCACAACCTAGCAGTAAAACGTGGATCTCTATCTGAGACGATCGACACTGGGAACCCATGCAACCTTACTATGTCCCGAATATACAAGTCGGCAAGATGGTCTACCGAATCTCTCACGCGCATAGGGATAAAGTGTGCCGACTTAGTCAACCGGTCTACAACCACCCAAATAGCATCACTACCCTGTTGAGTCCTCGGAAGACCTACAACGAAGTCCATAGTGACATGCTCCCACTTCCATTCAGCAATAGGCAAGGGTTGCAACAAACTCGCTGGCCTCTGATGTTCGGCCTTCACTTGCTGACAAGTAAGGCACTTCGATACGAAAACTGTCACATCCTTCTTCATACCTCGCCACCAAAACTGGCGACCCAAATCATGATACATCTTAGTGCCTCCCGGATACACCGCAAGGCGTGAATGGTGAAACTCTCAGAGTACTTCCTCTTGGCGAGACTCCGGCACGAACAAACGGTCTTGGTATCTCACACTCAGGTCGGGATACACAGTCAAACCCTTTTCAACCTTCCCACTGGAGATCTTCTCTCGGAGGGATTCTACCTCAAAGTCACCTCTCTGTGCCTCTAACACTCGAGTCACAAGTGTAGGCTGCGCAACAATAGAAAATAAGGCCGCAGCCTCAATGGATTCGCCCAGAAGCAAATCAAACTCGCCAAGAGCACCCAACATTTCCCACTCCCGGATGGCTATACAAGTTACATCACTAATGGATTTCCTACTAAGGGCATCGGCCACAACATTGGCCTTTCCCAGATGATAGTGCAACTCGAAGTTGTAATCCTCAATAAACTCCATCTACCTCCTCTGCCTCAAGTTCAAGTCCTTCTGTGTAAACAGATATTTCAGACTTTTATGATCTGAGAACACCTCGAATCTTTCACCATAAAGGTAGTGCCTCCAAATCTTCAAGGCAAATATCACAGCTGTTAACTCTAGGTCATGTGTAGGGTAGTTCCTCTCGTGTATTTTTAACTGACGTGAGCCATAGGCTACCACTTTCCCTTCTTGTATCAACACACAGCCCAAACCCTCTCGTGAGGCATCACAATAAACCGCATAACCCAAACCCCTCTCCGGAATAATCAAAACCGGAGCGGTGGTAAGTCTAACTTTCAGCTCTTAGAACGACTTTTCACAAGTCTCACTCCATACAAATTTGACCCATTTCCGCGTCAATCTAGTCAACGGCGAAGCTAGCCTGGAGAAATCCTTCACAAACCGACGGTAAACTAGCTAATCCCAGAAAACTGTGGATCTCAAAAACACTCTTAGGCTGTGTCAATCCTGCACTGCCTCTATCTTGGATGTATCAACATACACCCCTTCCCCGGAAACTACATGGCCTAAGAATTTAACCTCTCTTAGCCAGAATTCACATTTTCCAAACTTAGCATATAGCTTATGGGCTCTAAGCAACTCAAGCACCACTCTCAAGTGTTCCTCGTGCTCTTCCTTAGAAGGTGAATAAACCAAAATGTCGTCCACGAAAACGACCACGAAACGATCTAAGACTTTCCGGAAGATCTGGTTCATCAAGTCCATAAATACTGCCGGTGCATTGGTGAGCCCAAAAGGCATCACCAGAAAACTCATAGTGGCCATACCGCGTACGGAATGCCGTCTTGGAATATCTTCCTCCCTGACTTAACTGATGGTAACCCAATCTCAAGTCTATCTTAGAGAAACAACGGGACCCCTTCAACTGGTCAAACAGATCATCTATACGGGGCATAGGGTACTTGTTCTTAACCGTAGCCCGATTCAATTTCGATAATCGATACAAAGTCTTAAGGCACCATCTTTCTTTTTAGCAAAGAGGGCCGGTGCTCCCCACGGCGAAGTACTAGGGCGGATAAAACCCTTATCTAGCAACTCCTGGAGTTGAACTTTCAACTCCCTCAACTCGGCTGGGGCAAAACGATAAGGTGCCATGGAAATCGGCGCCGTGCCGGGCACTAAATCAATAGAGAACTCAATCTCTCGATGAGGTGGCAAACTAACAAGGTCCTCGGGAAAGACGTCCGAGTACTCACAAACCACTCTCGGCAATACAATCTGGGTCTCATCACACTCACTACTCATAAAGCTAGCGAGAAGACCACTAAGCTCACTCCGCCCTCGCGGATCATACACTGGTGGCAACACGATACCAACCCGATCCCCCAAGAAATGGAAACAATCCCCGCTCAAGGTACATACAGTGACCCTCTGACGGTAACAATCAATAACAGCCCGGTTGACGATAGCCAGTCCATACCCAAAATACATCAAAACCCGACATAGCCATTACTACAAAAGAAAATGGAAGCCGGCGGTCGGCGACCTCTATATCACAGCCCCGACACCCTTGTTTCAAAATCAACTCGCCCCCAACAGGTGATACAACACAAATAGGAGAACTAACTATGCCAGCTCCAACCTCAAAACATATGCAAATGCAGCAGATATAAAGGAATGGGATGCACCCGTATCAATCAACACATTGGCAACCGAGTTGCAAAACAAAAGGTACCTCTCACACAGATGGAGCCAGCACAAGATCCTGCGCAGTAACAGCATACACGTGCCCTGAAGGTCTCTGGTCTACCTACTCACCTCTCGGAGTAAAAGACTGTTGCACAGACTGGGACGATGAAGCTCCCTGATTAGCCCTCGAGGCCTGAACTGACTGTGCGGGTTGAAAACTCTGCGTCTACCTCGAACCAAACGCACCCGATGTGCCACTCAACTGCGGGCAATACCTCTTCAGGTGCCCCGCCTAACCACACTGGTAACAAGAGAGCTGCTGGCCTCTGCTCTAACTCTGGCTCTAAGGTCGAGCCGAAGATGAAGCTGCTCTCTGACCTCCTCCCCTCTGCGGGCAAGCTGGAGACTTGTGGCCCAGCTGACCACATTTGTAACAAGTAACGTCTCCCTGACTGCCTCTCCCAGAGCCTGCATTCAGCACTGGAAAGGTCGATCTAGCAAATGCACCCAGGGATTGCTGAGGGTTAGAACCCCTCTGCCTCCTACCATCCTCCTGACCATCCTGACTCCTCTTGGAGCCCCTCTGCCTCTCCTCCTCCTCCTCCTCCTGCATAATAATCTCCATATGGGCCGCAGCGTCCACTAGACGCCCATACTCCCGAACCATGGACCCCACAACTCTAGTCTTGAGTCCATGTCTCAACTTCCTTTCAAATTCTAGGCAACGGCATTCCCCAGACGCCACAAGCTTAGGTGCAAACCTGGATAAACTGGTAAATGCGGCCTCAAACTCGACCACTAGCATACTCAGCTGCTTAAGCTGACAGAACTGGTCCCTCAACTTCTCCCTAACAGCTGGAGACAAAAACTTCTCCTGGAAAGCATCTATAAAGGCCTCCCATGTACCACCAACATGACCCCTTATGAACTTCCACCACTGACTTGCGTCTCCCTTCAACTGGAAAGACGCCAAGGTCACCTTCAAAGCCTCGTCTCCGATGCCTAGCATCTCGAACGTCTTCGTCATCTGCTCGAGCCACTCATCAGCCTTCAGTGGCTCTTTGGGATCCCCAACAAACTCATCCGGATTAGATCGGAAGAACTCCCTCTTTAGAAAAGAAGGCCTTGCCTTAGCAATATGGGCCTGGACCTGATTCTCAGCTCTAAGAATGTCTATGGATTCCCTCAATGCTCCTGCCATCTCGTGGGCTAAGGCACCCATGGCTTGCTAACCTACTGGCTTGGCCACATTGGCCTGACCAACAGCCTCCTGCTGCGCTGGAATTTCATCTGGTATAGGCATCTCCTACCTCCTAGGCCTATCTCACCTACCACCACGTCCTTGTCCTGACATCCTAATAAAGGTAACGAAGAATATTAGCACATTCATAAATGTGCCGAAGCTATAACACTCGCGTCTTAATGTATGGACAACTGTAATTCACTCCACGTAAGCACATAATCACATAAGCACTTACGAATTTCATTTCCGGATAATGACAGTCCCATGGCGTTACTAGAGTTTCGGTTAGAAACAACATTGATCAAGTGCTTTTCCAACAAGATTCACAGAAACCCAAGGGTCCAATTAACATCCTAGAAAGTAAATCCCATACCCATATAGTCACATAAACATGTTCACATAAGCACATAACATTACACCTAAGTCTCTAACAAGCGAGACAAACCCATTGTGGTACTAACCACCTCCCACGTACTCAAAGTATTCAAACCCGGTACGCTTTGATACCAAGTTGTAACGCCCTCGAAATAAACCCATAAATCATGCATTCATTACATCCACAAACTGAAGAGAATAAAACATATTGCCATTCATTAGAGTATTCTTACAAAAGATATTACATGTTGACAACAAAAGTAAATACCTATAGGCTTACAACTTTCCAAGTCAACACTTAGGTTCAACAAAAGTAGAGTTCTAACTCTTTACACAAAATAAGCCCATGGCTTGATATACATGTAATAAACAAAAGAGAACAACAAAAAGAGCTATCAGCCTCAAGCCTCCCAAGCTACGTCCTTGGAGGTGGCATATCACCTGAACCTGAAAATGATGTCCCATATAGGGTGATCCAACGCCCAATAGAGATATGCTAAACATAATATGAGCAATAACTAAAACATTAGCATTTGATAAATGTTTAACTCATATAAATCAACTCATAACCCATTTCAGTTCCATGACACATATGTCCATGCGTCATTTCATTTTCCTTTACTTAACAATTTCAATTTATAAACATGGCTTAGAACCTGGCCAAACAATTCCCATGAGACTACGGCTCATGTTAAAAACCTTTCCAATATTAACAATTCAAATGAATTAAAATTCATAACAAACACTTCCATACTTCACAATTCACATGAGATAACAACTCATAATAAAACACTTCCATACTTCACAAATGATACACAGATTCGCTGTATCAATGGAGTCCATCCCCTATCTCCTCCCAAATAATATCCGGTTTAGGAGTCCATCCCCTATCTCCTCCTAAACCGTGGAGTACATCCCCTATCTCCTCCCACACAAAACAATGTATATAAACAATTATCATATACACGATCAATCAATACACAGATTCGATGTATTATTCCAACCGTCAAACTCAATGACATATTCAACCGATTAGTTTTAATTCACCTAATCATCATGCAGTGTCTACAACAATCAAGACTATCCTCCACCGATAGCCCAAAGCAATTATTTCTAAACAGATCATAATCACATCCAACAGATAAATTATCAACATTTCCAAGGTGGGTAATTAATAAATCCAACACCACCATTCTACCTCATAATGAGCCAATTTCATTATTTCCAACTCAATTTCATATTTCCATAACTTTTCAAATTATTATACAAATTAATTCATAACATAAAATTAGGCTTTTTTCTCTCTTTTCTCAACATTGACCCAAAGGCTCAAATACCAACAATAAACAACAATAACCCCATTTGAGACCCAAAATACACATGTATTGGCCCAAAAGAGCAAAACCCCTCTTTATACATTTTGAAACACCCTAACACCCAAAATTACCCAACTTCAACATTAAATCAAAATGACCAAAAGTTTATGTCAAAGATCATAAAAGTGAGTAGTTATCCATACCTCAAAAGATGAGACCAAATGGAGAAGATGATGAATTTCGGAATACTCCAAAACCCAAGATTTTTGGATGAAATGTAGCCCAAGCCAAGCTCTACACTTTATACAAAGGGACCAAGGTAGGAGATCACTCAAACTAGATCAAACCCTAGAGAGAAGTTGAAATTTAGAGTGAGGAGCTCTCCAATGGAGGTTTTGAAAAGTTAGAGAGAGAGAGAGAAGGTGCCGAAAAAGTGATCCAAAAAGTCGAAATTCGGATTGATATACAAACAGGTCCGCTCGAGCGTGGAACTCCCCGCTCGAGCGTCAGACACAGACTCACGCTCGAGCGTCAAAAGCGCCGCTCGAGCGCCGGATGCACACTTCCAGAAGTTTTGCAGTCGATGGTCCTTGCTCGAGCGTAAAAGTGGACGCTCGAGCGTCCAATGAGCTGTAGACAAAATACTGAGAGATGGAAAATCACGCTCGAGCGTCAAAATGCTCGCTTGAGCAGAGAAGCAAAATCAAAGGGCCCGCTCAAGCATCAAAAGCCCCGCTCGAGCTTGAAGGCAAAATTCTGGGCATCAACTCTAGGTTTCTAAACACAAGCAACCTGTTTCAAACCTGCCCAACACAACCCAAGACTCACATACAAAGAGTAAAGGACGGAAATGAGAATACGACAACAAGACATCCACGGAACTAAGTCCGGAATACAGTAAACAAGGAAGGGAAAACCGGGATCGCTATAAATAAAAGAAATGCCCTGAGGCTTACAATAAAAAAGAGGACACTACTCTTTACAAAAAAAATAGCACTCAGCCAAACAACAAATGAAGTAGTACAATCCATCACTGTATTACACTTATGAAATGGTAAAACCCATTGTTTGATCTTCAAATCCGAAAAGCATTCCCTGTATACATGTACAGGCAGGGGGTGAGCAACCACTAACTCGCCAAGCAATCTCATATTAAAACATTAGAAGATATGTGAGTACCAAAATACTCGTACATATACATGAAATCATATCATGTCAAAACCATATGATTTTATTACATAATCTCTTAAATCCAATTTATTTAATTAACCACAACAAGTTAACTTAAATAAATAAACATGTTTCAATAGCTACATGACATCCTTTTCAATTCATTCAATTATCTCATTATCAATTGAATCAAATAATTAAACAATTCATCAAATCCATTTTATACAGCCTTATGAGATAAATGCATATGCCATGTCATGATCAAAAATATTTTTCTCATCTTTTAAAAATCTTACATACAATGCCAATTTGAAGACACATTAATCCAACAATTTTAATAAAATTCTAAGATAGTAAATACGACTCAGGTAATCTTTAGGCTGGTGTCTGCAAGTAAACTATAAAAGTACTACCAATTTGTCATTTTTACCAGTATTAACTGGCAGGCTCGACACCTGTAATCTGTCATTTTTACCAGTATTAACTGGAAGGCTCGACACCTATCCGCGCGGTTTTCTAGTCTCTACACCACCTTTCAAGACTTACCACCGTATTTACCCCAAAATCATTTCATGAAAACTTGTTTCCCAACATTACTTTCTCAATGTAAAGTTTTCAAATCAAATTTCAAAACTCATCATTATCAAATGAATTGATATGCCAATGCAATGATTAATAATACAATACAATATTTCTTCCACTTTCAATACTTCCACATAATATTTCCATTGTGATCAAAATTCTCATTTCTCATTTCAATATAATTTCTCAAGATGAATATAAATGCTTTTATTCCAATTCATCCATGGGACAACATAATTCCCACACTTAGAGTAATCTCAACCATTTAGTCACTTCAAGACTATATCAACATTTTGAACAACAATTTCCAAAACTTCAACAATTCTCATATTCCATGAAAACCATCATTTATATGTAAACAAATAAACAATTTTTCAAACATTATTTATTTTGGCACATAAAATAAATATAGCAACATCTTCAAATATTGTCAACATCTTTCTTAAAAACCCCTAATTTCTAGATTTTCTCACCAAAACCACTCATCTTCATTTATTGAAAAAAAGTCACCAAAAACATCTCTCTTCAATCCTCATAGTTCAAAACCCTCAATTTCTATTTTAAAAGGAATAAGAAAGTAAACCCACTTTCAAAAAAATTCTATCATCTTCTTGAATCAACAATCAATTTTCAAAACAAATCAAAAGATGATTTCGAAAATCATCTAGATCTTTCAAAAACATATATATAACTCAAAGGAAATCCCTACTTATTAAACATTACCATTTCCATCCTACTATGTCAAAAGTTATGGTATAATCTTAATAACACACTTTTAATCATAACGGATATAACCTTTTAACCAAAACTAATTTTATCCACTAAATTAGTAAGTTTATATATTCAAAAAATTTCAAATTTATAATACCAAACCTAACTTCACATGCCTCATCCCTCAAACATAACTATATTTCAACATAACCGTTTTTCATGCCAAGCTATTTAAAGAGGTAATATTTTTATCAAATTCTCTACTAATAACAATTTCACAACTTTTTCTAAAATTACTTAATCAACATGATATTTACATAAAAAATTATGAAATATACCAAATAGTAACATTTTCAATGTTATGAATATGAAAGTCCACATTTCACATTTTTATTTTCATAAAAATGAACACAACTTAATCATCAACATATCATCTTTTATAAAATATCATGAATATAACACTTTTAGAGTTTTTAATCCCAAAGCAACTCTATAATTCCTGCTTAAGCATTTACTCCATATTCCTCAACATTAATTTATTTTTCTCAAAAAAAACTTCTAAATCAAAAAAAAAAAAAAAAAAATTCAACTTTATATTTCTCAAAATAAATCATCTAATCATAATATGATGTAAAGACAATCCATACAACTATTAAATTTTATTTTCGGATTTCTTTGCAAAATTATCAACACAAAATGATTTTTCTAAATCAATTTCAAAATGCTAACATTCTTAACATTTCAACATAATTTTTCTTCCAAAAATTATCAAACAAAGATCTGAATATATATATATATATATATATGTAATACCTCTTATAATGATATATTTTCTCAAAATAACCTTAACATAGCTTTAATGTAAAAATATGAAGAAAGTCCCTACCTCAAATAATGAAGAAGAGCAGATCTGAAAGGCAAATCTTGCCCAATCATGAATTCGAGACTACCATTGCGAAGATCACAATGAGCTCTCCGACTTTCATTTATAAAACTTTTCCAAAATCTGACCCGATCTAACTCCAATATTTTAAAACATGAACCAAAATTATTTTGTTCAAATGTTTGAGAGAGAGGCAGAGCCTCTCCTCTCTCTTTTCTGCCAAAAATAAGAGTCAACAAAAGAAAATGAAAAGTTGGGATAGTGAAGGCATGGATAAAAAAGTGAAATGAAGAGGGATGGGATGGGAGGAGACAATCCCATGTGGTTGTTCTCTTTCCCCAAATAAGTATAATATATATATATATATAAACCTATTTTGTAATAATATCATAAGATTTATATCACAAATCATAAAATGATATAATCTTATCTCATCACAAAAATATAACATATTTGTAGACTACAAAATATAATATTTTGCCCACCACAAAATATACACACATTTGCATTCACTACAAAATATATAATTTTCACTGTATGGTACACCCCATAAATTTAATTTTCAACTATATATTATAACCATATATAATAAATAATTATAACTCTCAATATGGTCACTACCAATCACATAATTAAAAGGGATCAAACAGTTAAACATGAGTCATAAACAAACTCAAATTAAATTGAATCCAAGCCATGGGTCTTGAATTAAATTCCCACCCATAAGCCAAACATGGCCGAATTATATACCAAAGTAGACCCAAAAAATCTATCCAAATCATGATCTAAACATTAAAAATTAAATAACAAAATTCTGCTATAAATTAAACTGAACACCAATCTTCCGTGAATTTTCATAAAATTAATATTTATCATTTAATTCTGAAAGTTTTATCCAACGTGCTAGACTCATATGGGAACAACATATAAAAATTTCATAATTTTATGAGATCGGGAACTATTTTTAAAAAATACAAAATCGAACTGTTTTCGCACAGAATTTACACAGCACTCAAATTCGAAAATTTGTTCAATTAAATTATGCACTGGCTGTTTTAAAAAAAATAATTTTGTGTCACTACACTGTGTTTGGTACAGCTTCTGAATCATGATTCTATCTTTTAGTTTGAGTGCGGCGTTTGTTTGCAGTTTTCAAAAATCATTTCCACACCAGCATTTGAAAATTCATGTACTCGGTCATCCCCCCAGTTGACCGCTACAGTGTTCGTGATTTTTTTTTTTTTTTTTTTTTTTTTTGCACCTGTTATTTTATATTTTAAATAAAAAATATTTTTGAATTTTTTATGAGTTTTGAATAGAATTTTGAGTTTTGTGTTTGGTTATGAGTTGTAAGTTTTCGTATAAAAAATTATGTCACATCACTCAATTCAAAAACTTTTTTCAAAACTCCTTCACCAAACAAATTTTCTACACCCAAATCATAATTCCTAAACTCACAAACTCAAAATACAACTCATATTCTCAAATCATATTTAGAAAACTCTACCAAACACTACCTAAGTTTTCTCCATACCTCTCTTTTTCTCGCTCTCTTTGTAGAATCTATCTCCCTCTCTTTTTTTCTTCTTCTTTCTATTTAAGATTAGACTGTTGTTTTGAGTTATTTCAGTGTTGCGGTCGTTGGAGCATGATGTTAGAAAGAAGCTCACATCAGTGAAATTAAGAACAAATGCACAGCTAAGTTTGTGAATGTAGCGATCCCGGTTTCGATCCTTCTTTCATGTTTTGCCACTTCAACTGGGCCGGTCGGGGATCGAGCTGCCCGGTCAGCTCACGGGGGCCGAGGGGGCAGCGCTCCTTGGCGGGTTTGAAGGCAGCACCCTGGCAGGGTCGAGTGGCAGCACCCCCGAAGCAAAAATGCAAAATGCATTCGAAGTTACTTGTCCGCTTGAGTGGCCGTTTATGCGCTCGAGCGGAGAATGTTTGGTTTCAGAAGTTTGACCTGTCTGCAAAAGTACGGGTTAGTGTATTTGATGCTCGAACGGGGCTTTCCACACTCGAGCAGACCATGTTATATCAATTCGTGAATTTGATATTTCAGATCACTTTTTCAGTCCTCTCTCTCTCTAAAGCTCTCCAGAATTCTAGATTGGGAGCTTCTCTCTCTAGAAGTCATCTTCTCTCTTTGATTTCTCTAAATCCATTGGGATTTAGACCTAAGTTCTTCACCAAAGTTGGTTATCATCTCGAGGGCTTCGTTGTGTGCAGTGAAGATCGAGTTTCGATACCGTTGATTTTGGGGGTTTCATCTCATTTCTTCTTCAAAACTTGAGGTAGGGATTTTCTTAGAGTTATATATATGTTTTTGTAAGATCTATATGATTTTCGAAATCATTTTTCGATAGCTTTGAAACTTGATTGTTGATTGAAGAAGTTGAGCAATTTTGAAAGTGGGTTTGTCTCTTGTTCTTTTAAAATAATCTTATGGGTTTTGATCTTCATTGATTGAAGAAAAGATGATTTTGAAAGGTTTTCTTTCAAAAGATTTGAGTTGTATAGTTTTGGTGAGAAAACCTAGAATTTGGGAATTGTTTTTAAGAGACTGAAAATCCATGAATGATATTGTTATATTTATTTTGCGTGTCAAAATAAATGGATCTTTGGAAAATTTCTTATTTATATTTATATAAATGATGAATTTCAGGGAATATGAGAATTATTGTTCATTTTGGAAATTATTGTTCAAAACGTTGAAATAGTCTTGAAATGACTAATTGTTGAGGATACTTGAGAAAAAGGAATTGTGTTATTCCTTGGATGATGAATTGGAATAAAAGTATTTATATTCATCTTGTGTTATTGGCATATGAATTCATTTGATTACATTAAACTTTGAAAGTTGATTTGAAAACTTGCATTGAGAAAAGAATGTTGAGAAACAAGTTTTCATGAAATAGTTTTGGGGGTAAATATGTTGGTAAGTCTTAATAGGTGGTGTAGATGATATTGAATAAGTTGGCTTGAGAGTCCGGGGTGAAAGACCGAAAACCCGTGCGGATAGGTGTCGAGCCTTCTTGTTAATACCGGTAAAAATGACAAATTGGTAGCACTTGTATAGTCTACTTGCAGACACCGACCTAGGGATTACTAGAGTTATATTTACCGCCCTTGAAATAAATTGTTAAGTTTTGAACAATTGAAATTGCATGATATCATTGAGCATGATGGTTTTCAAAAGATGAAAATGTGATTTATCTTCAAAAAGGGCATAGCAGGGCATGTGCATTTCATCTCTTGAGACTTGTATAAAATGTATATACTTTGTTAAGAATTTCCTACTGGGCTTTATGCTCACCCTATGGGATTTTTGTGTAGGAAAAGATGTGGTGATCCCACCCAACTAGGGGCGTAGAAGTATGTGTGTTGGGAGTACAATGCTCTCATTTTGCTGTGGCTCTATGTGTAAGCCAAGGGCTGTATTTGTGTGGGTTTAAATAACCGTTTTGTGTAACCAGGCTCTAACCTTGGAAACTTGTAAACCCTTGGGGGTATTTATTTGTTTATTTACTTGTTGTTGGATTAATGTATTGTTGCATGAATAACTATAGTATTATGTAATGTAAGTTTAGAGATTTATATTCGGTTTTCCTTGAAAGAGCCATGATTGTTGTATTATCATTTGGGCTAGAAATTTGGGGTGTTACAGTGAAAACCACCATTAAGACACAAATGGCTTCATTTAAGGTTGGTTGCTTGAATTGCTGGTATCCATAATAAAACATCAAAGTAATCTTTGACATATGGCCTCTGTAGTCTTTGTAAAGTTAATAATTGTTCTTAGTGTATACTCATTTTTTACCAAAAAAATTCCTTTTTGCTTGCATATCACTGCTAATTTTTAGTTTAGGGGATGCTCGAATATTAAGCATATATGTTCAATTTTTACAGCGATTTGGAGTATGGGGAAACTGGGATCATCTTTATCTGACTCTTGATCCAGATTATAAGGCTGCTCAGGTACCTTGTACGTCTTTTTGAAAAGTTTCTTTTTTGTGGATTCTCGACATTAAATTTAAGTTGCGAAGTTCCTGTGACAATGTAGTCTTATAAATCTGTAGGATGAACTATAACTCTCTGAGGAGCCATTAATTCTGTGATTCTATTAATGTTTCTGATTGTTATCACTCTTTAGGATAGTAGTCATACATACCACACTTAAAGAGACACCACTATATAGTTACAGATGAAAGAGTGTTTTTATCTTTTTCATGCTGATGCTATAATTTGTTGAGTTGCTTAGCCGTTGTTTCTTATGCACCCTTTCATTTACTGGATTGAGGTGTTTGGTGAGATGGCCCTTTAAGGGTATATAGAGGCAAAAAACCAGTTCACTGGAGTCCCATATCACGAATTGCTCTTGCAGAGGCCGAGTTAGAAGTAATATGGACCATTTTAAGTTCTTGTTTCTCTTCCATTGAACTACTTGTAAAGTATCTTACAATTACAACCTCTGTTATTGTAACAATTGATACAATTTGAGTGTGTTATGTGGTTGACAGTTACTCAAAAGGGTGGAATTGACACTAATTTAAACTACACCCTTTCTAGTTGTTAAAACAGTGCTAATCTGAGTGTAGAAATAAATAGGAACGGGGTTTCTCATATTTTCAATACTTGGTAGTATGAGGTGGATGAATCAGTTAATTGGATCTGGTTAAGGAGCAAACTTATTCAGTGTCCTGTCATTTATGTTCTCATATATCGTGTTCAGATAGACAATAAGAGGTAGAGAAGGTTTTTGAGTTTATTAAAAAATGATAGTTGGTTTATCATCACTTTAATTGGAGAGGATAATAGAAGATGAGTGAAAACTCGATGCATTACTACTACTAGTACCATCTCTTCAACCTTCGCACGAGGCAATTTTGTGTCGAATGGGGGTTCCTTGATGTCACTACATGACGATGTAGAGACCCAACACTCACAGCCTCTTAATGTCGATGTAGAGGCACGGAGGGAGGCAACCCCCCAATCTAGTTGTCGGTAAGATATTAAAGTTACTTATATTAGGGAGCATTTTGTTGAGGGTTGAATGAACGTTGCTCTAAATTCTCTAGAGTGTTTTCTTTTATCTTGTTGTGAGTTGATGGGTTTTACCTTATTTATTGCTTTGGTTTTTGTTGATGGTTGAGTGACAATAGATCTATATTTTTGCTTTAGTTTAGCTTTGGTTGGTGATTGGCATTTGTATGAGAAATTAACTCTAAATTTTCTTTGGTTTTATACTTTATTGTTTTATTTTATGACTTATTCACTAAAAAAAAAAAAGTATCTTACATTGCGTTTATGATTTTGCTTTAATTAGTTTACTTACTAACCAATCAATATTATGTCTTTAAAACAGTGCCTAGTAGATGCCCTTCTGGCTTGACACACGAGTTAAAGGTTCAAGCAATGGTTGAGAAAGATGGAAAGCTCAAAGTTTCCATGCCACAAGAGTATTGTGCGCCAGTGAGGGATCATGTCTCTCAATTAGTCTCGAGAATTGGTGTTGAGGTCCGAACACGCTTGGAGGTGACATCAAGCATGATAGAGTTTCTTAAGAAACAAGGTTTTAAAGAACAATCTAGGGGAGAGGGCATCCCATGAACTCGTAGATCGCCTTTTTGGTAAGTCTATCTTGTTTTATCTTTTCATTTTTCTCATGTTGGTTAGTATATATTGGTTAAAGCATAACAGTTTAAGAAAGTTACACTTTCAGACTCAATTATGCTACATTTTACCAATAAGGAACTTTTGTGCCAATCCTTCTTGCATTAACACCACAGCCATTTATTTTAATCTTTTAATGGTTTTCCTTTTCCATTTAGAAGTTTATTCACTTTGGTTGTGTGAAGTATTTTGTATTGAACACATATGTTTGTGTAATTGGGATCTCCACTACAATTATTTATATACTATTAGAATGTAATCATATGATGTTCTTTAGTAGATTATTTTATTTTTACGTTTTGTTTTTCGTTGTGGTTATTTAAGTAGTTATGAGAAATAATTATTTTGTGAACAAGTAATTTCATTTTTGAGATTGGTTTTTAAAAATATGTGTTGCGTTTGGTAGAGTTTTCTAAATATGATTTGAGAATATGAGTTGTATTTTGAGTTTGTGAATTTTGAAATTATGATTTGAGTGTAGAAAATTTGTTTGGTGAATGAGTTTTAAAAAGAGTTTTGAAAAGAGTTTTTGAATTGAGTGATGTGACATAATTTTTGATACAAAAACTTACAACTCATAACCAAACACACAACCTAAAATTCTATTCAAAACTCAGAAAAAATTTTAAAAAATTTTGAAAATATTTTTTATTCAAAATATAAAAATAACAAGTGCAAAAAAAATAAAAAAAATAAAAAAACCATGAACACTGTTCCGGTTAACCGACCGGATGTTCGGATACACAAATTTTCAAACGCAGGTGTGGAAATGATTTTTGAAAACTGTAAACAAACGCTGCACTTGAACTAAAAGGTAGAATCATGATTCAAAAGCTATACCAAACACAACCATGGTTTCATTTGGGATGTGCTGGCCTGAAATGCAATATTAAAGCAAAAGACTTAGTAATTCTATGTTTGTCATACTGTAGAAAATTGAAGATCATGATTCAAACTTAGTCTTAGGAAATTAAGCTTTTAAGTATGTCAATTTAGTTAGGAACTTGAATGGATTTGAGTTTATAGAGCATATGTTATTAAATTTTCAGAACTAGCTAAGACATATTGTTTTGCTACTACTAAGGTGTATATTTGCTACTGCCAATAAATAGAGTGTATATTGATTTTGCTGCTGATATAGAGTGTGTTTATTTGTTGCTGATGAATGGAATGTATGCTAGTTCAAGGGATGGCAGCTTAGGGGGGTGTAAATTGGTTTTGTTCCTTCCTATGTTTATTTTTATAGTTGTTTTATGTTTTTGGTTAGTTGCCTACCAACTGGGTATGATGCTTGCATAATAGTGGACCACCTTTGATTCCAATTTCCAAGTTTCATTGAACCATTCTTTATGACAATAAAAGTTATCATGTTGCTTGATTGTTTTCAACATTGGGATATGTGTTCATTTCACATGATTCACTACTTGCCCTCAGTTAGATCAGCTGTTTTTTGTGATTTAGGATAGATGAAAGTCCAATATTAAAAAAATACATTTTTGCTAAATTGGTTTATAAAATAAAATTATTTATATATTAGTTTAGATGTAATTGATAATATATTAATGTTTTCCTTGCAGATTGGTTTTTGATGACATTTGGAAGCATACTTGCAAATCAAGATCAAGTGTTATTTTTTTTTGTCGACTGATACTTAGTTCATTTTGAGATTTGCTGTGATGGTGTTTTTGTTATACTTAATGAATTATTACTAAATTTGTTTGATAGATATATTTTGATTAATAATATAAATTGGTTACTGAATTGTTTTGTGGAGTGGTGTATAATAGCTAGGGGATTTGTTAGTATATTTGAAGGCAATTGAGATATGAGCAGGGATATTTGTAAAATAATAATTTAAATTGAATTGTAAAATATGGAACAATAAGTTTTGTGACGAAATTTATCGCAACTTATATATGAAAAGTTTTGTTGATTTTGTTGTTTGGTGACTAAAAATTTCATCACGTATACATCTTTTTGCCATGAAATATATTTCGTCACCCATGTCTAATTTTTTGAGACGAAAAATTTCGTCAGCTTTACATCTTATTGTGACAAAATTATTTCCTCACTAATGATCATCATGCGTGACAAATTTATTCGTCAACTAAAGTCTTATATACGGTAGTAAGTAATTTTTTGGTGACGAAAATGAGGATTTTTTGCGATAAAATGTTGTCTTATTAGTGACAAAAATTTTCGTCACGAAAGTAATTTTATTGGTGACGAATTTATTTTTTGTCACAGTCATTTTTAGTGACAAACATTCAATGATGAAACCGGTGAGGAAAATATTTCCTCACAAATATATATAGTGACGAAATTAGCTCTTTGGAGACAAAATAAATTCGTCATTCAAGACCTAATTTGTTGTAAATATGAATCTCCTTGATTTAACTAACCAAATGGCCGTTGATAGAGTCAAGTGGAGAAGAAAGATTCATGTAGCCGACTCTATTTAATGGGACTACAGGCTTGGTTTGATTTAGTTTGGTTATATATTTAAGTTTGATACTTAACAATATTTTGCAATCATAAGAATTTGTTTGGGAATTTGGTTATTTTAATTGGCTTTTTGGCTATTTTAGCATAACTAAAAAAGTTGCGTTTGTGATGATAATTGACTTCTTTTTTTTTTTTTTTAGTTGATTTGATTGTAAGAGAAAAAGTGAAATGATTATAGTTTAGATGTAACATTTTATCTTATTGACTATTTTAACATATTTTGTCTTTATTAACTATTTTAGCCTAAATCTAACTTTCCAAACATCCCCTAATTATAAAAGATGTAGTGACATTCAAATTTCTTTGCAATTTTCATAAATAAATCAATTTTGAATGTATTTAACCCCACTACAAGAAATTTCACTTTTGGCAACTAAAATTTTAGTCGCCCAAAGCCTTATTTCAGTCGCCAATTACTTTTGGCGACTAATATATTTGGTCGCCAATAGTTCATCGGGGAAGACAATCGGTGACTAAAATTTTTTTGGTAGCCAAAAGTAACCTATCGGCCACTAAAACTTTAGTTTCCATATTTTTTTAAAAATAATTATATATATATATATATTTTACTTTTAGCGACTAAATTATTTAGTAGCCAATTGAGCATGTATGTCTAGCGACTAACTATTTGGTAGCCAAAAGTTTCACTTTTTGAGAATTGGCGACTAAAAATTTAGTAGCCAAAAGTTCCTTTTTACAATTGGCGACTAAAAGTTTAGTGGCCAAAAGTTTCACTTTTTGACAATTGGAGACTAAAATTTTAGTAGCCAAAAGCCAACCTGTGATATTTGTTTAGTTGCCAAAAGGTCTCATTTAGTTTTTATAATTTGTTCTGTAATATTTTTTGCGCCACCTATAACCTATGCATATATAAAATTATTCATCCATTCATTCAATTCTCAACTATTCAATAAAAATATTTCTCCACAACCTGTACCATTCAATTTTCAACCATATAAAAAAACTTAACTATTAACCATACATATCAAAGAAAATAAGAATCCATAAACATAGTATAATTCAACAAATACATATACTATCCAAACCAACAATTAAAATCCAAATTTAAAAAAAAAATCTTAATAACAAAACATATCAAGTGTACATGTTTTTCATAAACAAAAATATAATGTAAATTGTGCCCATGCAAACATCATCAATCTGGCCCAAAAACATCACTGTATCCATGCCAACATCATCAATCTGTAACAAAAACCAGTGAGGTAACTAATCAAAAATGCAGAGCTTGATTTTTGTTTAAACAGAATATGATTCAATTTATTTAACAAGTAATTTAGCTTATGGAGAAGGAAAAATTAGATAACTTAGTTGAATTTAGATGAATAACTCAATGAATATATCAATTGATATAGCAAGACTAAATAAAGAAAAATCAGTGAATGATTCCTTTTAACTTAACAGATTGTTATTTCAAAGATTTCAACTAAAATAATTAAATAATGATTAATGAGGATATAACACACAATATCAGTTATATAGCAACAAATATACCAACTAATGAACTTATAACTTAGGTGAATAATAGAATGTGTTCTAGTTGATTTACAAATGAGTTCAAGCAACAACAGTCAATAAAATCAAATATATCAGTTAATGATGAAACACAAGATGGGCTATCAGTGATGAGCTAACTAAAAATGCAATGAATGAATATTGACTAAACAGTTTGTGAATTATAGAAAGAAATAAGCACTGGTTTGAACTCAATCAAGCCAGAGAAGGTAATGAAAAATTTAGCTCTATAACGCCCTCAAAATAATACATAAAACCCATCATTTAGACATGCAATGATATAAGAGAAATCAACACCCTTCTATTCATCAGAGTACTTCTTATAACAGTATTACATGTTAACAACAAAAGCAAATGCCCTAAGGGCTTACAGCTTTCCAAGTCAACATTTGGTTACAAAAGAAGAGTACTAACTCTATACAAAATAAGCCCTTGGCTTGATATACATGTAATACAAACAAAATAATCAAAAAGAGTCTTCAACTCCCACAACCATCCAAGCTATGTCCTTGGAGGTGGCATGCTACCTGTACCTGAAAATGATGTCCCATATAGGGTGAGCCAATGCCCAGTAGAGATATACTAAACACATATGAGTAGTAACTAAGACATTAGCAATTGATAAATGTTTGACTCACATTAATCAATTCATACACCATTTACATTACATGACCAATGTATCCATGTCTCATTTCATTATCCATTTCTTATCAAATTCACAATTCACAACTCACAACTACGGCTCAGAACTTGGCCAACAATTTTGATGAGGTAGCAACTCATATTAAACATTTCCCATTTCACAATAGATAAGCATACTAGCTATATCAACACTTCGATAGATAAGCATAAGAGCTATATCAACAATTCAACAGATAAGCATATCTATCAATACTTCCATAGATAAGCATATGAGCTATATCAACACATCATTAGATAAGCATAAGAGCTGTATCTACGGAGTCCATCCCCTATCTCCTCCTAAACACTATCCGGTTTAAAGGTCCATCCCATATCTTCCCCTAAACTGTGGAGTACATCCCCTATCTCCTCCCACACAACACAACGTATATACACATAGGTCATATACATAATCAATCAATACATAAAATCAATGTATTCTTTCAACCGTCATATTCTATGACACATCCATTGATTAGTTTTAGTTTGCCTAATCACATGCATTGTCTACAACAATCAAAACTACCCTCCACTGGTAGCCCAAAGCAATTATTTCTAAACAAATAATAAAAGCACCAACAGATAAAATATCCGCATTTTCAAAAGTGAACGATTTATTCATCCGACTCCACAATTCCATCTCATAATGACCACTATCATTATATTCAACTCAATTTCACAAATCCATAACTTTTCCAAATTAATTATACCAATTAATTTATATACAAATTAAGGCTTTCTCCCCATCTCTCAATCTTAATCCAAGGGTTCAAATATCACCTATCAACAATAATAACATCATTTTGAAACCCAAAATACATATTTAAGAATCAAAATAGCGCAACCCTCTTTTATATCCTTTGAAACCCTAAGTCCCAAATCAACCATTTAAACAACAAGCTCAAAATCTAGGTTAAAAACCATAAGAATGAGTAGGAATCCCTACCTCAAATTCAGAGTCCAACGGAAGAAGATGAAGAAATTGAAGATGCTCCAAATCCCAAAATTTTCGGATCAAAAGATAGCTCTCGATGATCAACACAACTTTTACAAAGGCCCAAGGTGAGGAAATCACTCCTACTAGATCAATACCTAGAGAGAAGTTGAGGTTCTAGTGAGAGGAGGTCTCCAATGGTGTTTTTGAAAAGTAAGAGAGAGAAATGGAGTTGAAGAAGTAATCCAAAAAGTCGGATCTCAGAGTGATATACTAGACTCCCCGCTCGAGCGTGGAAACCCCCGCTCGAGCGTCACTCACAGACTCCCGCTCGAGCGTCCAAACCGCCGCTCGAGCTCCGGATACACACTCCCAGAACTTTTGTAGAACTAGGTCCCCGCTCAAGCGTCAAACTCCCCGCTCGAGCGTCACACACAAACTCACGCTCGAGCGTCAAAAAGCCCGCTCCAGCGTCCAACACTGCAGAGGAAATACTGGGAGATAGATTTTCCCGCTCGAGCTCCAAAACCACCGCTCGAGCGGAGAAGCACAACAAAGGCCCGCTCAAGCGTCAAAAACTCCGCTCGAGCGTGAAGGCAAATTTCTGGGCAACTACTTTTGGTTTCTAAGTTCAACCAACCTGTTTCAAACCTGCCCAACACAACCCAAGACTCAAATATAAAGAGTAAAGCATGTAAACAAGATATACACAACAACAACTCCACGGAACCTAAGTCCGGATACAACAATTAAAGCAAAGGAAATCGGGATCGCTATAAGCTCAATATATCAAACACTTAATAAAGTGACTAACACAGTGAGTTTATCAATTAGCTATGACAGTTAATTTAAGATGAATAGCACAATATTTATTATAACTGACATAGTAAGACTAAATGAGGGAAAATTAGTGAAGTAGCTAATTGAAAACACTATGAATGTTTTTGATTTAAGAAATTAAGATTTGAATATGCAAGCAATGGCTTCAACATATTAAGATTTGGAGCTGTTGTGGGCTTGATTCAGTACATGTTTGAGCACCAATCACACTGCCAATAAGTTAGGCTTATGGCTTAGAATTTTGAGAAGCCTAAAAGACATTTTATCAAACAGTTTGAAGGCAAGAAAAAAAAAAAAAAATCCAAAGCAACAACAATCCATTATAAGAATCCAAAGCAACGATCCATCTATAAGAATCCAAATCCAAAACAACAACAAAATATTTTGACATTATAAGAATCCAAAACAACAATCCATCTATAAGAATCCAAACAACAACCCATCTTGAAGGTCTGATTTGGTCGTTTATGGACGGATTAAAAAGACCAATTCAGTGAGGTTTAGGGTAGAAATTGAGACCGTCATGGTGCTCTCATTCATCTTCTCTTTCTGTTCACAGATTCAAACGCTTGTACCCAAAAAAATTTTAAACACAGAGAGAGAGAGAGAGAGATGAAAAGGAAAGGGAAGAAGAAGAAAATGAAGAGGAAAAAGAAATATCAATTGTCCGCGGTGTGATATGTGGTACTGTCGGTGGTCGAAGATGGGTGCTCGTGTGTGATGGTGGCTAGTTGGAGATGGGTGCTCCTTGTGATGGTAGCGAGTAGCTCTCTATGGAATGAGAGAAAGAGAAATGAGAGAGAAGAGCGAGAGCGTGAGATATTTTATATAGATGGTTATTGGCGACTAAAATTTTTTAGTCGCTGAAAGTATTTTATAAATCCCTCCAAAATATTTGAAATGTCTCCCTCCAAAAATTTTAATTCTTTGGCGACTAAAATTCTTTTTTGTCGCTGAAAATAAATTTTTGGCAATCAAAATTTTGGTCGCCAAAGGTAAAAAATAATTTTTTATTTTCCATTTGGTGACTAAATGGTTTCAGTAGCCAAAACTCAATATACGGTGACTAAATTCTTTTTTGTCGCTAAAAATATGCTTTTGGCGACCAAAAGTAAAAAATAATATTTTATTTTCCATTCGGCGACTAAATGGTTTTAGTAGCCAAAACTCAATATACTTCGAATTTTTTTTTTCTCGCCAATTTTGGCATTTTTAGAGAGTAATTTTTTTTTTTTAGTCGGCAACAACCAATATACCCCGACTAAAAACAAATTAGTAGCTAAATATTTTACTTTTGCCGACTAAAAAATTTTTTTGTCACCAATTCCACAACTTTTGGCAACTAAATTTTTTTTTAGTCATCAATTTTGGTCGCCGAAGGTGCATTTTGTTGTAATGCCATTGATTCAGGTAGGAGAAGCTAGACTAATTATAAAGATATATTATAATAAATTTTTATCAATGAGTTTGATCTGACTAGTTCATGGTAATTTTGAAACTTTTTAAAATTTAAGAATGAATTATAGTTTAATGTTAATAAACTTATGCACAACCCTCAATTCATGCTATGATTTTTGCTTCAATCGAAAGATGGTTTTTTATGAATATCTTCAATTTATAACATGAGTTTATAAATTAAATTGCAAAGGTATAATTGCTAGCAAAAAATTATCATAAATATTATAGCAAAAACTAATGATTAAATGACACATATGTTTTATCTTTTATAAATTCAAAAAATTGAAAACATTGTGTATAGAATAAGAGTTTATTTCTAAAAAAAAATTAAAACTAAATATTTTTAATATGAAGAATTCAAAAATACAATAGTGTAATATATCCATGTGTATATAAACATTACCATATTGATAATAAATCAGCAAAAATAAATGTGCTTTGAAATTAATAACAATTCAAAATTTAATTTACTTTCCAAATTTATGAACTAAATAACTAATAATTAATTATATTTAAAATGTAATAATCAATGATTGAATGACACGTGTATTTATGTATTTTAGAAATTAAAAAAATTAGAAAATTTATGTTGAGAGTTTCAAACTCAAAGGCCTCACAACGTTTTTACTTATATTATATAACTAGCATATCACCTGTGTTATGTACAGAATAAAATAATATATTATTTAATAAAAATATGATAATTATATTTAATATTTTGTAAAATAAAAATTAAATGAAAGCTAGCCAATTGAGATTTTCTTAATTGTTTAAAATTAAGAAAATCAAAAAAATTAGTATGAGATATTGATCATAAGGCTTCTCACTAAAAATTTCATTTTGCTTATAGAAATGAGAGTATAAGATTCACTTTATGTAAGTAAAACAATTCACTTTTTCCTTTTTTTCTCGATGTGGGATTATAAAATAAAAGTTCAATGAAAGTTTGCCAACATGGATTTTCTTAATTGTTTAAAAGTTAACAATTGTTTGGGCATGAAGTTTATTTCGAATAAAGCAATCTTAGCTGTTTAATATTTAATTAGCTCAATCTTTAATTTATTTTGAATCAAACAAATTTAACCAATATATTTTGATAAAATTGCTAAAATCGCAGTTAAACCAGCAAATTAGTTAAACCGAAAATGATTTACCCTATCGGCTAGGTCAAAGGACCAACCAACTTACACAAAAATTAATTAATTAAAACTTTTAAATTTTATTTTAATTTTAAAATTTAAATTGTCTTGAATTGAAATATACACAACACTATAATATTAAATAAGAACATAAGGTTTATAGAGTGAAACAACTCATTTTTTGCCTCATTTTCCTGATGTGGGATTGTAAAATAAAAATTAACAGTTGTCTGGACGGAAAGTTCATTTCTAATCAACAATCTCAGTTGTTCAATTTTTAATAAGATCAATCTTAGTTTATTTCAAATCAAACAAATCTAAGCAATATGTTTTGATAAAACAACTAAAACCGTGGTTAAACTAGTGAATGAGTCAAACCGAAAATGATTCAGCCTAATCGGCTAAGTCAAAAGATCAACCAATTTATAACAAAATTAATTAATTAAAACCTTTAAATTTTATTTTAAAATTAAAACTATTTTGAACTAAAACATGCAAAATACTATAATATTAAATGAGAGTATAAGATTCACTTTGGGCCCGTTTGTTTCCAGAGATAGTATGAAGGGATTTATAGTTAGGGCATTGATAATGAGGGGATTAAGTAAAATTGTGTTTGTTTTGATAATAGTTGTTATGGAGATTGTTAAATTATTTTTATATAAAAGAAATATAAAATAACAAAATAAATAAAATTATGATTTTTACTTAACAAAAAATACAAAAAATTAAACATTAATATTAAAAACAAAATGCCCAACATGTAAAAAAGAAAAGAAAAGAAAAAAAAAGAAAAGAAGCCAAGTCGGAGGACTAATTTTCTAATACCAGGTCTTTGGCCTTCATCTCATCAATCCCAACATTCAAGGCCTATCCTAATCCGAAGGGCTTATGAATCTCCTCTCCATCTCCCAAAACAAATACAATATTAGTGAGTCTCACATCCATCTCAATCTCATTCCTTCCTCTATCTCTCAAAATAAACGGACCCATTATATAAGTGAAACAACTCATTTTTTATTTCTTTTTTCGATGTGAGATTGTAATTATTTTAAAATTAAATATTATGAGAGTTTTAAAATCTCATACAAAATTATTTTTAAAATCAAAATATCTATGTGGGATTGTAAAATAAAAGTTAAATGAAAGCTAACCAATGGAGATTTTTTAAATTGTTTAAAATTAAGAAAATAAAAAAAAAATGGTTTTGATTATAGGGCTTTTCACTAAAAATCTTTTTTTTATTTATATAAATGGAAGCATAAGATTCACTTTATATAAGTGAAACAATTCACTTTTTCTTTCTTTTCCCGATGTGAGATTGTAAAATAAAAGTTAAATAGAAGCTAATCAATGATGATTTTCTTAACTGTTTAAAATTAAGAAATTTCAATAATTTATATAAATTAGAGTATAAGATTCACTTTATGTAAATGAAATAATTCACTTTTTCCTTCTTTTTTTCCCCTCTGATTTGGTATTGTAAAATAAAAAGCAAATAGACGCTAACTAATGGGAATTTTCTTAATTGTTTAAAATTAAAAAATTCAATAATTTTAGAATGATGGTTTGGAGCTTCTAGAAGGTTTCTCCCTTAAAACTTCATTTATATAATTCATTTTATATAAATGAAACAACTCATTTTTTTCTTGATGTGGGATTGTAATGATTTTAAAGTTTAATATTATGAGAGTTTCAAAATCTCATACAAAATTATTTTTAAAATCAAAATTATGTGAGATTGTAAAATAAAAGTTAAATGGAAGTTATCCAATAGGGATTTTCTTAATTGTTTAAAATTAAGAAAATCAAAAAAATGAGTGAGATATTGATCATAGGGCTTCACAGTAAAAATCTCCTTTTGCTTATATAAATAGGAGTATAAGATTCACTTTATGTAAGTGAAACAATTTACTTTTTCTATCTTTTTTCGATGTGACATTGTAAAATAAAAGGTAAATGGAAGCTAGCCAACGAGAATTTTTTTAATTGTTTAAAATTAAGAAAATTCAATAATTTTAAAATAAGGGTTTGGAGCTCCTAGAAGGTTTATCCCTAAAAATTTCATTTTCTTTATATAATATATAAATAGATAATGAAAAAAATGTTTTTTTCTTCTTCTCCCGATGTGAGATTATAAAATAAATTATAAACTAATTAGAATTTTATTTTTATATAGTTAAATGGAAGTTAATCAATGGAAATTTTTTTAATTGTTTAAAATTAATAAAATCAATATGAGAAATCAAGATTAAACCGGTGAATCGGTCAAACCCAAAATGGTTCAGCCTAATCGGTTAGGTTAAATGACCAACCAACTTATACTAAAATTAATTAATTAAAACTTTTAAATCTTATTTTAATTTTAAAATTTAAACTGTTTTAAATTGAAGTATACACAATACTACACTATTAAGATTCACTTTATATAAGTGAAACAACTCACTTTTTTTTTCCCCAATGTGGGATTATAAAATAAAATTTAACAATTATTTGTATGGAAAATTTATTTTTAATTAAACAATCACAGTCTTTCAATATTTAATTAGATCAATCTTTAGTTTATTTTGAATCAAACAAATTTAATCAATATTTTTGGATAAAACCGCTAAAATCGTGCTTAAACCAACAAATTAATTAAATCAAAAATGATTTAGCTTAATCGGCTAGGTCATAATTAATTAATTAAAACTTTTAAAATTTAAATTATATTGAATTGAAACATGCACAACACTACAATATTAAATGGGATGAGAGTATAAGATTCACTTTATATGAGTAAAATAACTCATTTTTTTCCCTTCTTTTCCCGATGTGGGGTTATCAAATAAAAGCTAACCAATAGAGATTTTCTTAATTGTTTAAATTAAGAAAATCAAGAAAATTAGTAGGAAAAATTATTTATAAGTCTTATTACAAGAACTTATTTAATGTGAAGTCCTGTGTAATTTCTTATAGAGTTTCAAGTCCTATTTAGATAGGAATGTATTCCACAAGGTCCTATGAGTTGTGAATAAATGGTATTAATATACTATAATACCCTATAATGGCAAAACCATATTTAGGAAATTAAATATTACCATAGATCATATCTATATGAATGTGAATTTGAATTTCAAAATACGTGAACAAGCAACTTTTGCACATTCAATTTTAAAAATCAAATACCTAGTAAGTTTGCGAAACGTAACGTGACACGTACGTAAACACTGAATACAACAACGTCACAACACAAATTCAAAGAAAAAAATACAATCGAACGTAACACGCACAAAACATGACAACATCATAGATGTGGGTTAACCATTACAACCTAAATGTAATGTTATTGGAGGCTATGGATGTACCATTTTACAATGCAAATGTGTTTTTTTGCATCTAAATGTCGCATTTGATATGGTCACATTACGTTATGTTTATGTAGGTGTCACATTACGTTTCGCAAACTTAATGGGTTTTTAATTTTTTAATTGAATGTGAAAATATTGCTGGTTTATGAAAAATGGTACATCCATACATTGACACACTTTCATTAGCCTCCAATAACGTTACATTTAGGTTGTAATGTTAACCCACATGTGCAATATTGTCATGTTTTGTGTGTGTTACGTTCAGATGTATTTGTCTTTGAATTTGTGTTGTGACGTTGTTGTATTAAGTGTTTATGTACGTGTCATGTTACGTTTCGCAAACTTAATGGATTTTTAATTTTTTTTTAATTTAATGTGAAAATGTTGTTGGTTTATGAAAAATGGCACATCCATACATTGACACACTTTCATTAGCCTCCAATGACGTTGCATTTAGGTTGTAATGTTAACTCATATCTATAATGTTATTATGTTTTGTGCATGTTACGTTCGGTTGTATTCTTTCTTTGAATTTGTGTTGTGACGTTGTTGTATTCAATGTTTACGTACTTGTCACGTTGCGTTTTACAAACTTATTAGGTTTTTGATTTTTTAAATTGAATGTGAAAATGTTGTTTGTTCGTGTATTTTGAAATTCAAATTTACATTCATATAGATATGATCTATAGTAACATTCAATTTCCTATATATGGTTTTGCCATTATTTATGATATTAACAACTAATATTGAGGGTAAATGTGTATTTTAAAATTCAAATTCACATTCACATTCATATAGATATGATCAATGGTAATAGTCAATTTCCAATATATGGTTTTGTCATTATTTATGATATTAACAACTTATATTGAGGGTAAATGTGTCAACAAACTTCCCACAGGACTTATGGGAACATAAGTTTTTTAGTAGGATCATGTATAACATAAGTCTTCCTAATAGGACTTATAAATAATTTTCCCAAATTAGTATTAAATATTAAAACTCTCACAAGGCTCCTCACTAAATTAGATGGGAATATAAAATTCTTTTTATATGAGTAAAACAACTCATTTTTTTTCTTAGGATTATCAAATAAAAGCTTGCTAATAGAGATTTTCTTAATTATTTAAAATTAAGAAAATCAAGAAAATTAGTATGAAAAATTGAAACTCTCACAAGGCTCCACACTAAAAACATCATTTTCCTTATATAATACTAGCCTATCACCCGTGCTATGCACGGGATAATTATAAATATTTATATTTGTTTTAATTTTTTTTAATATACAAATTATTTTTTTAGATTTTTTATAAAAATAATTTAACAATCTTATCACTAACCATAGTGTATGAGAGAAGTTGAAAATGGTGCTACAATAACTATGAACGGGTTGTATCTATAATTATTTGTATGAGATGATTTTGACCAAAGCTCTTAAAAGGCATGTGGATTGGAGAAAATTAATAAATGTTGATCAGAGAATTTTAACCAAATCAATAAATGCAGGCATGTGGAAAGGTATATGGATTGGAAAAAGTTAAAAAATGCTAATTAAGAGATTTTGACCAAATCAATAAATGTTGAGATTTTTTTTTTAAAATTAAAAATTTAGAAAATTAAGATTTGGATATTGAAGCTCCCACAAGGCTTGGGGGTTAGAAACCCCCTTTTCCTTATATATAGATATAGATATAGATATAGATAGATAGATATATTAATTATAGATGTATATGAAAATATGTACCATGCACATGAGTAATGCTATGGTACATGCCCTAAAAAATGTGTGTGCATCATATATAAGTTATAACGTTTGTCATAACTCAATTCTATAGGAGTTATAATTAAAAAAAAAATAATGATATCAAACACTACATAAAATATAATTAAAAAGCTCTTGAATCATAACTAAAATAATATCATAATTAACATCATAATGAGTCATAACTAATATCACAATATGTATAATTAAATCATAACTAACATCCCTAATAAATGATAATTACCACAAAAGTAATAAGCAGGGGCATAGATGTGTACCATAAAATTTTCCCATGCACATACATGACCTTAAACAGTTTTAATACTATGTAACTGATTTTTTGACTGGAAGCAAAATTGAGAAGGAAAAAGTAGTTCTTTTAAACAAATATATACAAAATTTGTCATCAACGTTTTCATAATTAATAATAATCATCTTTGTGGGTTCTTTGTTTTAAAGTGATAAGCTTACAATATAATTACAACATTTTATATAATTTTTTAAAAAAATATTTTTTCTACTTATATAGCATTAGCAAAAGAATAGTTATTATCCAGCAAGTAATGTTTTAAAATTAAGCAAGTCAGTTTGATATGAAAGAGGGACACAATAACTAAGACCGATATACTAATTGCCTACCTTTGAATCGGGAAAGAAACACAAAACCCACTGAGCAACCCCATAGGTTAAGAAGAGAATAATAAAATCTTGTGATGAGCTATGTTACATGGACTCGGCACTTTGGGGTGAAGTACCTGTGTCGACACGATACGACACGACACCGGTGCGGGTGTGAGATCTGTGTCAGATCTGTTAGAAATGTTTTGGAAATTCTGGGTAAAAATAGAATTTTTCCTAACTTTGGTCTATTATTTAGGTGGAACCCGTATGCCAAAGTTGGCGGGTCGAAGTGGTAACGCGTTCTATGTCGCGTTGTGATTCACGTGGTACATTTGGTTGTTCAAAATCATTATCGAGTGAATGGAAAATTGAAGCCAAAATGTGCTCCATGGAAATGGAGTTTTGGTGGAAAATCCATAAAAGTTTAAAAATGGCTTGTCCCACATTGATTTGGTGGGAAGTTTTGAGTGGGTTTATAAGGCATGGGATTGGAACTTAGGGTGTGCCCCAAGAGGTACCCAAGTTTTGTAGAGAGGGAGGTCATAGGCAAAATGGGCTAGACTCTTTAGACCCAAAAATAACCACACGCACGCCCCCCGTCCAAGCGGGCTGGGCTTGGGCGCGGGTGCGTGGTGTGAGGTTGGATTGGGCTTGTCCATCCAAAAACATTTGAGTTTATTTTGAAATAAAATCTGTCCGTTTTTATTTCAAAATTCATGTTGGAAATTAAATTCAAATTTTGTAATGCACCTCTTCAGAAATTTTGTCCAAACCGAATTTGTTCCACCCGAATAGATTTCAAATCTGTTTAATTTTCAAATTCAAACAGATTCGGTT
>JAPPVO010000415.1:0-34059 GCA_030407325.1 Camellia japonica | reverse complement strand
GGGAAGAGCGTCATAACTCACAAAAAATTCTAAAGAATTTTTCTTACTTAAGTTAATAATATATAAAGAGATTTGCGGAATATTTTGAAAAGGAAAACATAAAACAATGAAGAGAGATAACGATTTTTTTAAAGTCGAAGGTATTATATAGAGCATTGTAGAGTATAATTTAGGTTTTCTTACAAGAATCACCTAGTGGAT
Organism: Camellia japonica; assembly: GCA_030407325.1. Taxonomy (NCBI): domain Eukaryota; kingdom Viridiplantae; phylum Streptophyta; class Magnoliopsida; order Ericales; family Theaceae; genus Camellia; species Camellia japonica. Next base: position 33,858 of record JAPPVO010000415.1, on the reverse strand, counting down.
ATTTTAAAACTCTACTTTCTTAAATAGTTAACATTGAATATAATTTCAATCTTTCACACTATATTGAGGTCTTAATATAAATGGTTAAGAAGACACATTCTCAAGTATGTCAATATCTAAAATAGTTAGATTTAAAACTAAGTCAATATCCATTTATGGATTCACAATCAAAATTTTAATGGAGTAAATTTGATTTTCATAAAAATATCTCCCTTCATTGCTTTCAATTCAATATAATATCAATTAATTATATATGGACAATAATAATCTCATAATCACAATTAATATTCTCAAATATTTAAATGTATCACTCTTAAACTGAATATATAGAAAGCATTTTCACAACTCCAACTTTCAATTATACATAGGCAATTAGTATAATCTCACAAAAATATGCTGCGAATAAACTTTAGCAATATTCTTAGATGTGCCAGAATGTATACTATATAAACACCTTTGGGTTGAATATATATAATACAATCAACATCTTTAAACTTCAATATAATCTTAATTAATTATATATGGGCAATAATTATAATCTCACAATAATGGGCTGCAAATAAACTTTAACAATATTGACAGATGTTTCAGAATGTATCATCATATAAATACTTTTGGGCTAAATATATAAGATACATTCTAACACCTATAAACAAGTCAACTAACAAGAATGATTTATCAAGAAATTATCTCCTTTGGGCAAATAAATTCTTTCAAAATCAACAAAATTTCCCTTACTAGCGGCGCACACTACCTCTAAAATTAATACACTCAATTAACCTCATTTGGATAGGTAATTGAGTGATATAATATTAGAAGAGCTTCCCAAGAATCCTTATTAGTAAATCACTTTAAATCTCAATAAGTTAACCACTTCGGTAGTATCACCCACATTGATTCAAAAATCTTCCAACTGGGACTACAAAAATAAATATTTGTCCACCTTTAAAACTTTATTTATTTATTAATAATAATGCAATTTGTAACCCATCATGCAATCTATAATTTAAGTATAAAAATAAAAACAATAAATTTTTTTTTTTGGGGGGGGGTTAGAAATCAAACGCATAATTTATAAATTATATGAATTAATTTTAACATGTAAAGTAGAATACACACAACAGTTAGGTCATATGACTTTTATTAAATTTTTCAGTATATCCAAGTGCCCATCAAAGCATATATAATACCATATTACGAATCACCACTAAACAGTTACTCAAAAATAATATCTCACAGCCAACCAAAATTCACATATGAATTTACAAAAATTACACCAAAGTGATATACATGATATAGAACTCTTAAACAATCTTAATGTTTATGTAAAAGTCATAAGAACGAATATGTTTCATATGTTTTGCAAATATTTGATTAGGTAAGATTTGAAATATATATATATATATATATATCAATATAGATTCAATATACACACGTCCATATTTCACAATTTTCATAAATTTACCAGATCTAAATTACTATTTTTTATTTTATAAAACACAATTGGAAGCAAACTATCAATACTTAAACAGTATATACTCGTTACATTGAAAAAGTTTGCTTGAAATTACTAAAGCACAATTTTGGGATACAAAAACATCATTCAGTAAAAGAAATATTAATTTATTCCTTATCATTATATAAAATAATTTTACTGAAATAATTTGCCATGATTTTGATTCTAGTATAAACTTGCTCTGATACCAAAGGTAAGATTATAGGATCTATATACTAGAAATCAAAACACTATGAATATAATTAACTACTAAAATATAAACTTAGATACATACCGTTTGATTCCATTATTGTCTTGAGTTTTACTTCTTTGAAAGAAGATGGTATTCACAATCGGAAAACCTTAACACCAGCTCTTCCCCTTCTTCTCCTAATCTTTATGTTGCCTTTCAATGGGGCTGACAACCCTTTGATCTACATATATATAGATATATGTAAACCCTAATAAGGATAGGAGAGGGGACTGGGCTTAAATAAAACAATTACTGGGCCCTCCCATTAAGAAACCCAAATAACTTAAAACAGGTCTTACACCTCCATATCACATATCCACATATAAAATAATAAACACAGTAAGATGGACCGTGACCCAAAACTTTATGGATCATAATAATAATTTTGGGCTCATACCAGTCAATCTATCTGAATCACTTTCAATCCATTTTTTACAAACCAAACAAAATATAATCAATGATAGCCTAATTAAGAACAAATTCTTACATTTTGGATGTAGACACTTATTTGGTTGTACAAGGAAAGGAACGACAACAATTTGGCCGAAATGTTCCAAACTCTCGGGAAAGATAATATATATATATATATATATAGAAAATGCCTGTAATCACTTTTTCCTTCAACATGTAGCTTGACTGTTACCCTGAATGATTGCAATTTTTTTTCCATACATTTTTTTACGGAAAAAACCAAAAGAATGGAGAAGAAAAGAAAGTCCATCTATGTGGGTTAAGTAGACAGATATAGACATTATATTTTCTTTAGTATTAGACTTAAAATAACTATTTAAGTCTGATGTTCGAGTTAAATCGAGTTTGAGCAATCACACGGTCCTTTAACAAATATTTCAATCCCAGCCTAATTGATGCTCGCTGATATTCCCTGAAATAGAGTGTGTAGATGTTGTGGATTCGACTCTCAATTTTTTACAGGAACTAAATAAAATATTTTCTAATTTGTCAAAGAAAAATGTTTTGGACCTCAAAAAAAAGTCCCCCTAATCCCCCTAATTTCCTTTTATGGAAACTGTTTTTTTTTTTTTTTCTTTTTTTCTTTTTTTTTTTTTTTTTTTTTACTAAAAAGGGGAATTAGGGGGATTCGGGGGCCCCGGATTCGGGGGCCGAATCACCCCTGTTTATCAAATTTCAAGATCCCCGCTTTCGAAACGAGGTGTTCATGCTACCTACAAAATTAGTCCATAGGCAAATAATTTTTTGATCTCATTAAAAGGTTAATGATTTTGCTCACTCCACTCCACTAATATGTCAATTGATTTTTTCTTTTTCTTTTTTTTTTGTTTTTGTTTGTTTGTTTGTTAGTTTGTTATAGATAGGAAAACTAATACGACAAAGATTAAACTAGAAAAGAAGCTTCAGCAGCCACAAGAGAAGCTAATTCTGAAGGAAATTCTCCATCTAAACTTGAGCCTCACTGCTTGAGATTGCACCATCCATTCGCACCAAAGTCTATTCAGAATTTAATTACCTGTTTCAAAATTTTAGCGACTTTTTATTTTTATTTTTATTTTTATTTTTTGCCTATTTTAATTAAGAGGTCACTTGTCAAAGGAGATAGGTATGTTTTCAAAGATTGTTAGTAATCTATTATAGGGATGTCTATTTTAGCATTAAGAAATTAAAAAAACATTAAACCTGAAGGTGAAGGTTCAAGCAAGGATAAGAAAACTAATATAGTAGAGAAGATAATATGTTTGGTTTGGTTTGTAGAATATGTTTTAAAAAAAAAAAAAAAATTCTAAAAATTTAAAACTAAGTTGGTGAAAAAATGAAAAAATCAAAAGTATTTATCATTTTGATATATATCTTGTTGGATGGCAAAACTAATTTTTAAAAATTCAAAAAAAATTAAATTTGTTTTTCTCAAATTAGTTTCTATTTTTTTTTAAAAATCAGAAAATAGTTTCAAAAAATCACACTAAACATTGACAATGACTCCTTCTGTAGCAATGCTTTGTTTTGCTGGGCGGAGTTTTTTTTTTTTTTTTTTGGCAAAAGAAATAATATTTTATTAAATAAAAAAAGAAAAGAAAGCACAAATATGGATTAATTAGGGAAAATCAAAAGGTTTACACCCAATACGTTGCAACAAACATGTTTTTTTTTTTTTTTTATGACTGTTCAAACTAATTTATATACACTTCAACTAATTTCGTAACCCACGCAAAACATCTCTCCCCGTTACAGCCAGCATGCTTTATTGTAGAACAGTTAGCAAAAAAATGATCCAACAAAAATAGAATTTTCAAAACAGCCTAACTCAAGGATACACCCAAAAGACATTTGGATTCTTTTGCTGGGGTGAAATTTAGTCCCATTATTGATGGCATCGCAACAATTAAATTTCGACAATAACGCCAAGAAGTTTGATGATACACTTTATTATGATTTTACCCCACCAACACAATTATTATCTAGCAAAATTAATATGCTTCTTCTGTATTGTGATTGACCTTGACATTACTATCTTTTTCTTTTTAATAATGTTATATCACTATAAAAAAATTAAAATTTTAGAAATCAAAATTTAAGAATAAAATTATTTTTTAAGGATGGTGGGATATGAAATGAGAGATCCAAAAAAATAAATAAATAAACTAAGAGCAAATTATAGCAATAGTCCTTATAGTTACCCATGATTTCATTTTGGTCCCTGTACTTCTAATTGCATCAATTTTGCCCCTACAATTTGAATTTTGGCTCTATGTGATCCAATAGTTAACTGCCATTAACTTTTTTGACGGAAACTTGCACGTGCCTTGCACGCACAGGATGAAAACCAATCACTTTTTGGAGTGTAAAGTATACTTTTTATTTTTTTTGTCACATTATCTCTCTATTTTTTTATACACAGATTTAGATCATCCCAAACAACCTTATTTTATATATATATATATATATATATATATATATTTTTATTTTTAGTAAATATTTTTTAAATTTTAAATATATATTTTTTAATTTTTTTAGATACACCTTACTTAGATGTATCTAAAAAGTAAAATATTTATAAAAAAAATATTTTAAAAAAATAATAAATACACAAAATATGAAAAATATACTAAATTTTAATTTTTTTATATTTTTGGTTTTTAATTATTATTTTTTAAATATTAAAAATTAATTTAATATAAATAAATATCAAAAATAAAATTTTAAAAAATTAAAAATTATTTCCTTCCCAAAAATAAAAAATCAGATGAAAATAATATATATTTTTATTTTTTTACCAAACTAATTTTTTTAATTTTAATATTTTTCAAAACATAATTTTGAAAACTCAACCAAATAGAGGTGTAATGAAGTAACCTGTCTATTTGCTAAAATATAGTTTTTATTGGAATTTTAACTAAAACATAATTTATTGAGTCAAAATCAACTTATAAAAATTTAATACTAAAAAAATTAATTTATTTAATATATTGTTAACTTGTTGACTCGTGCAATGTTTGGTAATTTTTTTAACTTTTATATTTTTATGTAAAATTACCACTCAATCATGCCTGCAATCATGCTCAGCTTTAGAGCTTCGGCTCGGTTGCTTCTAATTTGGAGGGAATATCTTCAAATAATAAGCCTTAGTTCAGGGAATCCACAAAATAAGGGGGAAGTTACATACACTAATTGGTATATCAATTAGTATATTAATATATATTATGATATTATTATTTCAAAATTATAAATCTCACCTATTATATAAATTACAAAGACTCAAAATTTTTAAAATTATATCACATTATTCGTTAGTACATTAATTGGTATACGAATTGGTGTGTATAATTTTATTCTTTCAAAAATTAATTATAAATTTACGAAAGTGTTCATAATTCTGTATAAAACTTCTAAAATTATGTCACCTCATTCGTTAGTATATTAATTGATATATTAATTAGTGTGTATAATTTTATTCTTTCAAAATTTAATTATAAAATTATGAAGGTGTTTATAATTCGGCATATTAATGTTTATAATGAATGCTATTGATCTAAAAATTGAAAAAATTACCAAACATTGCACGAGTCAAAAAGTTAACAATGTATCTGTTGGCACCCTAGATCTTTAATTTTTATTATTATTTATTATTTATATAATTGCAGGATATGTGACATCCTCTTACTCATTTAAAGTTATGAAATGTGAAAAGATGATGGAGAATAAAGTAGAGAGCGTGGAGCATGAAGTGGAGGTTGAAGAAAGTTATGGAAGATCATGTAGCCTCCATTTGGGAAGTGGGTTGGCTTTTTAGCTTTTTTGGCTATTTTAGCCTGGGCCTTAAAAGCCTGGTTTGGGAAAGGCTTTTTGGTTTTTTTGGCTTTTTGGCTTTTTGGTGATGTGTCTTCCTGTTAAATTACCAAACTGCCCTTTTTTGCTTTTTTTTTTTTTTTTTTTTAATTTTGGGTTTGGATTTGGCATATTTTGCTTAAATTTTTTTTTATTTTTTATTTTTTATTTTGGTTTTGGATTTGGTGTATTTTGCTTAAATTTTTTTTTTTTTATTTTGGGTTTGGATTTGGAGTATTTTGCTTAAATTTTTTTTTTTTTATGTTCGGTTTGGATTTGGCGTATTTTGCTTAATTTTTTTTTTTTTAAATTTTTTTATTTTGGGTTTGATTTGGCGTATTTTGCTTAAATTTTTTTTTTTAATTTTTTTATTTTGGGTTTGGATTTGGTGTATTTTGCTTAAATTTTTTTTTTTTAAATTTATGTTTTTGTCTTTTTTTTTTTTTTTTACATTAATTAGTTCTTGTTCTTTATTTTTATTGGTATACAATAACTTTTTTTATTTATTTATGTGTTTCATTTATTTGTAAATTACGTGGCGAATGGTAATTTATGTTTTCATGTTTTTTTTAAAAATGTTTTTGAATGAGGCGTATTTTTGTCGTTATTTTTTTAAAATTTACGATTTTGTCATTTTTTTATTCACTCACATTAATTTGTTTTTATATTTCAAAAATGGATTTTCTCTCATTTTATTTATTTGTAAATGACGTGGCAAATGCTAATTTCTGTTTTTTTCTCTTTTTTTTTTCCTTTTTTTTTCGATGAGGCCTATGTTTGTCATTCTTCTTTTTAAAATTTACGTTTCTATAATTTTTTTTTATTTGTATACATTAATTTGTTTTTATATTTGACAAATGGGTTTTCATGTGTTTTATTTATTTGTAAATTACGTGGCAAATGCTAATTTCGGTTGTTTTTTTGTTTGGAAAAACGTTTTTTTATGTCATTCATTTAAAATGATGTGGAAAATCATATATTGCCGTGGCACATGACAAAAAATGAGGGTCTGTTTCAACTTGTCTTTTTATGTTTTTAATTGACGTCGCACATGATAATTTCTGTATTATTTTTCTTTTCTTTTTTTTTTGTTATTTGTTTCACCTTGTTTTCTTTTTCGAAAAGGCTTTTTTCTGTGGATTTTGGTTTTTCAAAGTTAGGCACGTCACCAACTGGAAGGGGGTACATTCCCGTGTAAACACATATATATTGTACATGATAATATATTTGAATACAGTCTGTTCCATGTGTGTCATTAGTAATGTTACAACCCTACGAAAATTAGGTCGACTATTATATATTTCCTAACATTCCGTTACTATGCATGTAACATAATTTGTCGCGTATGTGAAGGCGCACCAATGCCATATGCGGATCCTCATCCCCAACCATTAAACCATCCTCGTCATGTTCAACTTCTGGTATGGCATTTACTATTGTCATAGCCTCTTCCTCGTCACAGATTGGGTGAACAGTTGTTGGGTTACCTGTGTTTCGCCGTATATAATTATGTAATGCCATTGACGCACCTACTAACTGAACTTGCACATTTGCAAAGTCATACCGAGGCATGTCTCGAATAAACCCCCATCGATTTTTCCAGGCATCGAAAGTGCATTCCACCACACTGCGTAAGGACGAGTGCACTTTGTTAAATAATTCCCTTTGCGTGTTTGCCGTCGTGTTCCGTGCAATACGTCGGAATTCTTGTTGGTGGTAACGGTGGCCTTTGAATGGTGCTAAGTAACCTATCCGGTTTGGATAGCCAGAATCGACAAGATAATATTTGCCTGCAAACATGAACATTGTGCTTCATTTTCAAGTAATGCTGTTTCAGAAAAAATTTATAGCCCCCTAAATCTAATAACATCACCATGTGTTACCTTCGTCAGGATGTGGGAATGAGACATTGTCATTTGTTAGTATCTCGTTGAATATGCGACTATCATGCATACTTCCTTCCCATCCGCACGAAATGAATATGAAACACATGTCAAAATCGACTGCGGCCATGATATTTTGCGTGTGACAGTATTTCCTACCGAAATATGTTGCCGCATCTGGCCCCGCAACCCATGCACTTACATGTGTTCCGTCTATTGCGCCAATGCAGTCCTGCAAATAACCCAATTCTTCCTGAACTTAAACGGGTAACAAGTGTTTGGTTTTTTCCATATGTCACGTCCAGTTAATAATAAAAACAAAATAACTGACACTCTTTATTTATATGTCAATAATATTTTTCAGTAGTACCTTGAACGGTAGGTATTTTCGTCTAGACCGCATATATGGATGTATACGATGCTGACTGTATGTGGACCGGCAATGAACAACAATGAACTCTTTCATGGGAGTTAATACGTTATGCACGTGCCGAGACACAGTCTCCCTCGAATGTTGGAATCGAACTTGGATTTCCCGATTTTGCTTCCCTTTCAACACATGGATAAACATTGCAACGCTTTCTTCAACAACTAAGCCATATGGACGTTGCGGGACTTGTAACCCAAAATCATTTACTAATGTCTCACACAAGGCGACAAAAACTTCCTTCGGTATGCAAACGTTTTGCTCAAATCAGCCCATATGGCCCGCATATAGTTCGGATATCCATGCATTCCCGGTCAGTATAGAAGTGCGACATGGCGTTTTAGCCATGTGTTTTTCGTACCATTCTGTCGCATACTGGCATGCTTGTAGAAATGTGCATTTGTGTTCTTGTTGCACCTAGACCGCCATTTGATTAAGCATTTCCCTTATTCCGTCATTGTTGTTTCCATCCCAGGGATTCATTACGTCTTCGTTGAAATCCAAGACCTACAAGAGTGGCACTCTTTCAATCAGTTTGCTTTCCTTTCATTGACTCAAATTATTTCAAAAATTGCAATTAAAAAATGCCGACATTGTTTTTAATGTAAGTAATGCCGTCACCAATGTCATTAGTAATGCATGATGATATGAATTGCACAAATTGTAAACCTGTTCAACTTTCATTTACAGGGGGACCATGGTGGTAACAACCACAAAAGTTGACGTCAAAGTAAACTAACAGCTAAATTTGCAAAATATAGACATACAAAAGCTAGCAAGCAAATCCGTCGTTGTCTGTCTTAAAAATAGCCATACATTTAATTTAAACAGAAGCATCCCATTCATTTCCCAAAAAGCATGCACAACCATGCTTCCATTCCGTCAACCTATGCACTGAACGAAAAGTTTTGTTCACCATAGGTAGCAAGAAACAAAACAAAAAAGAAGGAATAAAAACATGCACACACAACCATCCTGTTTTAATACAGTGCCAACAATAACATAAGTAAAAGTTTTCATAATGCAAGAGAATGACAGGCATCTTCAACACTCGTAACACCACCAGATCACATCCGGCGAGACCCAAACAGGTTTGCAAAAGGTGCCGACGCAGTACACTGGAGCTGCTTTTGTGTAAGCCACCCTACGATAGAGTCGTCATCAGGCTGGCACATCATCACCTCTCGCAAATCGGCGTTATCCATAAGTGTCGAGGCAAAGTGGAATAACGGCGTACCAACCAGGGATGGAATACTCGTCAGGCGATGCATGCACTCCGAAATAGTGTACAGTGATTCGTTGCCTATGAGGTGCCTCACCGTAACCTGCTAATTCTTCATACACACCACATCTTTCAGATTGTTCATGCTTTCCGCAATAACTGACGCTCCACTTGTTGCTTTCTTCGACTTTGAAACACTACTTGACAGCGTCTTTCTCATTTTCCCCTTTTCAATTGGAACATGCTCCAGTGAAGAATCTGAATCCACGTCATGTACTCCTGCGGGTATCGGATCAGAAAATGACTGGGCTCCCAAACTATGCAATGAATCAGATGAGTCATCAGCAGCTTCAACAAGTTTCTCTCCCGGGGTCCAATGGTGCTTACCAGTAACTGATGCCCCCATGAAGACCGTCTCCATCAACTCACGATGTTCCAAGGTCTTTTTCCTGAACTTGGCACACACCTTGTTTATCTGCAGAAATAGAGATATATGAAAGAGAATGACGTTACATTTCATATAATTACTTAAAATTTAACTACAAAAGTTAAAAATGTACTGGTAAATGACAAATATGAAACTTGTTTGTACATGTACTTACTGATTCCATCTTGTCCCACCACTCCTCAGGTGCCTGAAACATACCAGTGTCATAGTCAAACCCTATCCCTGACACTCCTTTGCTTGAATCCATCAACTTTGTCCACGCTTGCAACTCTTTTTTCAAACTCATGTACTTATTCTTCAACTGTTTGAGTCCATGTTTTCTTCTTGTTTTTTTCTCAAATTTCCTTCCCAAGGACTTGTTCCCTGCTTGGCTGAGGACTAGGAATGGGCGATTTCCTTTAGTAATCTCATTTGCAATCAACTGCAGGAAAACTCGGATTGAGTCACTGTCCCATGAGGCCTTGTGGCTGAACTGATTATATGTCTTCTCAAGACTGCTTGACTTGTCAGTGACAATGCCTTTGCTTTTGGATTGGGTACGCGGAGAAGTACGGATGGAAGCCATTACTAATGTACGGTTACAAAAGATTACCATAACACATTCGGTTGTTATATACAAACTCATAAGCCATTACACATTAATAACAACAAACAGAGAGATAGGATGCTAAATTAGCCAGCATATAACCATTGTACATTAATTTTATACGTACACAGGTTCCATGGAAGTTAGTAGTGGACATAGTTATGATAGTCATTAATACGTCTACCGTTTCGAAGTGGAGGAAGGCAAAGGCAGCTTAAAGTCATACTAAAACATACTACCAACATACTAACGTGTTTCTACATACTGACAACATCGTAACATTGCTTACATACAGAACAACAAAACGACAACGACAATGCATAGCACATACACAATGGTCTTAAGGACACGCAAGGATTGTTGAATGTCTATGACATCAGCCCGCAATTGCATGACAAATTTGTCTCTGGTTGACGTATAGTCTTGGTTCTCTCGCCTGGGTTCTTCGCACCAACCAATCCAACTGACACAGGGCTGATGAGTGCAAATTATGCTTTAATTAGTTTCATGGGTTGTTAATGTTCATACAGTTATGACCTACAAGAATGGGTCACCCACCACAGGGCGGGGACATGCAAAGTAGGGACGCCCTGGATTTTTAGCGGACCTGGAAATCTTAACAATACAGGGGCCATGTCCACAGGCACACATTCGTCGTGGCCATGTACTGGAAGTTGCAGTAGAGGTAAACGAAGCCATGCTACGCTTTACAAACATTGTAAATTATGAAGCCGTAATCAATAGGCATTTGAATGTAATTTACTTGAATCAGTAGTATATTGGTAGGAGTATTTATTAACCCATATGCACTTGCACTCAAATTATTTTGTAACCATTAATTTTATTATTATTATTATCGTAGTTATTTATGTTTTATTATTTTCAGTTGTTTTACTCAAGTGTTTGACAATACTATATTTATATGAATAACCTACAAGATTGTACTTATTTGTAAAATTGGACATGAAAATAAAACAGAATTGCCATGCACATGAAAAGTGGACATACTTTTTTGTAAAAAAAATTTCCTAACAGAATCAGCGTTGGCATCCTCTTGACCATTGACATCCTCTTCAGCATTTGAGTATAAAAATAACAAAAAATTGGACATCCTCTAAAGCATTGAGTATTGAGTATTGAGTATTGAGTATAACAAAAAATCAGGCTTGAGCATTGAGTGGCACTATATCTTATATAACAAAAATTGGACATTTTGTTCGTCATTGACTACAAAATCACAGAACCCATTTCAGTTATCCTTATTCATTCACAGACTCAGATTTCATGACAAGTCAATAGGTATTTAACAGAATCAGACATGCATTCACAGATTTCATTCACAATTTATTTCAAAAATGGGTAAAGATTAGCAGTGGAAGAATGTATACATCAATTTTATACATCAGATTTCATTCAGCTACTGTGAATACATCAATAAGTGAACTTGTGATCATTTATTTTTCATTTTTAATGATAATTCTGAGAAAAAAATCAAAAGAAGAACAGAGTGTTTGAAAAATGGGTACAGAGCTTTACCAGAATCAGATATGCATTCACAATAACATAAGTGCATTTACAGATTTCATTCAGAATTTATTTCAAAAATGGGTACAGAGTAGCAGTGAAACAATGTGTACATCAATTTGATAAATCAGATTTCATTCAGCTACTGAATACATGAATTAGAAATTGTGATCTGAAAAGAGTTCAGTTTTAATGATAATTATAAGAACAAAATCTGTGAGGAAGAACAGAGTGTTTTACGGATCTGAACAGAGCTTTACTAGAATCAGATATGCATTCACAATAACATAAGTGCATTCCCAGAGGGTTCGTTCAGAATTTATTTAAAAAATGGCTACAGAATAGCAGTGGAACAATATGTACATCAGATTTCATTTTTAATGATAATTATAAGAACAAAATCAAAAGAAGAACAGAGTGTTTTACGAATCTCAACCTCTATCTACGTAGTCCGGCCCTCATTACTCACAGATAAGTAGATTTATATATAAGAACAGATATATGTATATATATATATATATATCTGTGCCCAAAATGTGTGAACCCAAGCACGACGAATCACTTCAACAGGTCGGTAATAAACCCAAAATAGGAAAAAAAATTTGGAAAAATTTATAAAAAGAGAGTCCCCACTTCCTTCCAAATTTTTTAAAATCCTAACATTGTATACAGAGAAAGGGACTCCACACATGAACCCTAAGCAGAGGCCACACACACTTACACAGCTCTACGAAATCAGAAGGGTTTGAAAGAGTTACCTGAAGATCGGTGGTGTTTGAGAGGGTTGTTTTTGTTCATTCTTGTTCGCCGATCGCCTCTGCGAAACCGTATTTTGATGTCGTCGCCGTTGGTTACCAGAGATCGGCTCCTTCGCTTCTTCTGTACCCTAGGACGGTTGTGTTGTGTGTGTGTAGTGAGGCGTTGGGCGAAATGAATCAGAAGGAGATGTGAGGCTAATTTGGTAAATTTACCCGAAGAAGGGTTCCTCTCCAACCCTATCAATCGTTTTTGTCCTCATGTGGCTAAATAAGCCTCTTTTGTCGGCATGTGGCTAATTTAGCTTGAACCATTCTTCCCAAACACACGCGTAGTATGAAATGGAGGAGGTGGAAGAGTGGGTGGTTTTAGGTAGTTTTTTCCTACAAATGTTTGCCTATAAATAGTCATTCATGGCTACATTGTAAAATGATCCAAAATTCAAATAAAAGACAATTGATTTCAATATTTCTTGTCATTTTTCTTATCTTAGGAGTAGTTTAACATAGATTTATATTTCGAAGCATTTATTTTCAGCATTTTCTTTTCAAAGCATTTTATGCACTTCCTCTTTGAAGCATAGGAGTAGAGGTAAGTAATTATTACTTTGATTGTTCACTCAATCGTCTTTCAATTTTTCTTTTCTCTACACTTGGCAATTTTGAAGTCCTCTTTGTTGAGGCAAAAGAACCGTCAATGCAATCGCTTGATAATTAGCTTGAATTTAATCTATAAGGGTTTTTCAATCCTTGCTGGCACACTCGCATTTATGATATTTTCCTTCGTAGGAAAAATAAGCCAACACACTTCCTTCATTTCATACTACATGATCTTCCATAACTTCCTTCAACCTCCACTTCATGCTCCATGTTCTCCACTTTATTCTCCATCATATTTTCACATTTCGTAACTTCTCATAACCTCCAAATGAGTAGGAGGATGTCACATGTTCTGCAATTATATAAATAATAAATAATAATAAAAATTACAGATTTATGGTGCCAACATTACCCCCTGTGACCCTTAAAAATGATGTTTACTTGAATTTTTGAAGGGCCGAACCAAGCACACGACTAATTTAAGCAATAAAGTGCTTCGAATAATATCAACAAAGTGCTTCGAATGATATAATAGTACTAATAAAGTGCTTCGAACGAGTATGAAATTATAACTAGATGTCTCCAATTATATATATGTATATACATATATATGCCTTGAAAGGATATTATATATGTACTTCGAATTGGCATCAATCTATTGAAGAAAATTAAATAATTTTATTTTACTCGTACTTCAAACATTTAGAAAACTTGAAACCTTTTGAAGTACGTTGATGTTGCTTGCACTTAGAATCATTCAGAACCTCATATTTTCAAGGCAGAGCCAATATTCAAACATGATTCACCTTAACAAGTTGTTACACATGCTAGCTATTATGGACTAGTAACAAGCTTCGAAAATGGTATAAAGGACCAAAATCATCATTCGAAGGTCGAAAGTGCCGACAAAGGAAGAATTACGTCCTTGGAAATACTCGGAAAAGTTTCGAAAGTTCACAACTACCATTATTGTTTCTTCGAAGCTGTTAATGCAAGATGGAGTGCTTCGAAACTTACAAAATTATGGCAAAAGGGCCTTCAAAGCAACTTTTGGCCAACATTGTGGTTATTCAAATTTTGTATGTTCTGGTTCACACATAATTAATGAAAATACTAACTTTGTGCTTCGAACCAATTATTAATTCTCCGAAGACACCAAAACTGTTGTTCTTCGAATCAACTTTTGTAGAATACTAGTTACATTATCATGTAACAAGTGGCTATAAAAATGATTATCAGTAAAGTCACTAATTATCATGCAAAAAATAGGCATTATTCGACAATTAATTAATTGCCATTTTACATATATTTGAAAGGAGGTACACATTTCGAAAGTTTTCTCGTCTCATGTTACATTTCGAATGTGTTTATTGATGACAAAACCACCCTTCGAAAGTGTTCACGACATCTCTTCGAACCAAATCCAAAGAGTTGGATTACTATAAAATTAGTTTGGCATTTTAACTAGCCATTAATGGCTATAAAATGATATTTCAATGAACAACATGCTTCGAAGTGTCTTGGGATATGTTTCGAAGGTAACCACAAAACCAAATGGTAATGGTTTTATGGATCAACTAATAACCATATTTTTGGCCCAATATATTGCAATAACGAAATATTACATGTTAGCCATTCCATCAAAGTCAACATTTGATGTGATCCACAAATCCAAAATGGATTTTGAACAACAAAAATTATGGTATAATGTGACCATGAAAATTCATACTTTTTGACACTTTGAAAAATGTCAAAAATTTTGAATTCATAAACAGTGGCTTGTTCATTATTCTTGACCATGTTTGTTTTAAAAACATGACTTTCGCTAAATTGATTTTCATAATTATTTGGCAAAGTGGGTTGTTTTTTCATGTTAGCCATTAATAGCTTATGAAAATCATCCATAGATATGTTATTTTCATGACTTGACCCTTTAAAAATTGGTTTTTGGACCTCCCAAGCCATGTATGGGGCAAAGTGGGTTGTTTTTCCATGTTAGCCATTAATGGCTTATGAAAATCATCCATAGATATGTTATTTTCATGACTTGACTCTTTAAAAATTGGTTTTTGGACCTCCCAAGCCATGTATGGAACATCATTCTTAGCCAAATTTGGCTCAAGAACATGCTCTTTCGTTATGTTAATTTCATAATTTGGCTTTTTAAAAACAGGCCTTGAACCCCTCGAGTCATTGATGAAATCAACTCTTTATTTTTGCTATTTTTAATCATGAAAAAATTCTGAAAAAATTCACCAATTCCGGCCATTAAAGCCTCTGTTAAAGACGTGGTAGTGAGAGTTGATAACTCATCATTCCATTGGCGAATTTCCATATCAAGTTGATGAATTTCTCCAATTAAATGTTGTCTTTTTTTTCCCACCAAATAATATTGTAAGGGTTGAAAGTTTATTTCATCAAGAAAATGGATCTCTTCTTGAAAATTCAAAATTTTTTGTTTGCGCCAATAGATTTTATTTAGGCTATCTGAAATGGACAAATCCAATTCATTTTTCATTTTTTACACTTGACGTCCCACTGGGCGTGCCAAAAATTATTGACTTATTTTTCCTACGAAGGAAAATATCATAAATGCGAGCGTGCTGGCAAGGATTGAAAAACCCTTACAGATTAAATTCAAGCCAATTATCAAGCGATTGCGTTGACGGTTCTTTTACCTCAACAAAGAGGATTTCAAAATTGCCAAGTGTAGAGAAAAGAAAAATTAAAAGAAGAATGAGGGACGGAGAAAGACGATTAAGTGAACAATCAAAGTAATAATTACTTACCTCTACTCCTATGCTTCGAAAATGAAGTGCATAAAATGCTTTGAAAAGAAAATGCTAAAAATAAATGCTTCGAAATACAAATCTATGTTAAACTACTCCTAAGATAAGGAAAATGACAAGAACTATTGAAATCAATTGTCTTTGATTTGAATTCTAGATCTTTTTACAATGTAGCCATGAATGACTATTTATAGGCACACATTTGTAAGGAAAAACTACCTAAAATCACCCACTCTTCCACCTCTTCCATTTCATACTACATGATCTTCCATAACTTTCTTCAACCTCCACTTCATGCTCCATGTTCTCCACTTTATTCTCCATCATCTTTTCACATTTCATAATTTCTCATAACCTCCAAATGAGTAGGACGATGTCACATGTCCTGCAATTATATAAATAATAAATATTAATAAAAATTACAGATTTAGGGTGCCAAATAAATTAGTTTTTTTGGTATTAAATTTTTATAAGTTGATTTTGACTCAATAAATTATGTTTTAGCTAAAATTCCAATAAAAGCTATATTTTAGCAAACAGACAAGTTACTTCATTACACCTTTATTTGGTTGAGTTTTAGAAATTATGTTTTGAAAAATATTAAAATTTTAAAAATTAGTTTGGTAAAAGAATAAAAATATATATTATTTTCATCTGATTTTTTATTTTTGGGAAGGAAATAATTTTTAATTTTTTTAAAATTTTATTTTTGATATTTATTTATATTAAATTAATTTTTAATATGTAAAAAATAATAATTAAAAACCAAAAATATAAAAAAAAAACGAAAATTTAATATATTTTTCATATTTTGTGTATTTATTAATTTTTTAAAATATTTTTTTTACAAATATTTTATTTTTTAGATACATCTAAGTAAGGTATATCTAAAAAAATAAAAAAATAAATTTATTTAAAATTTTAAAAATATTCACTAAAAATAAATATAAAATAAGGTTGTTTGGGATGATTAAAATAAGTATACAAAAACATAGAGAGATAATGTGACCAAAAAAATAAACTTTTTTTTTATTTTTAAGTACACTCCAAAAAGTGACTGGTTTTCATCCCGTGCGTGCAAGGCACGCGGAGGTTTCGGTCAAAAAAGTTAACGGCGATTAACTATTGGACTACATAGAGCCAAAAACTAAACTGTAGAAATAAAATTGATACAATTAGAAATACATAGACCCAAATAAAATCACGAATAAACTATAAAGACTATTGCTCTAATTTGTCGATAAACTAATTAATTAAATTATAAAATTGATAGTGTTTTTTTCGATAAATACGAACCGTGTGCTGGGCAGAGGCTTTTTTGGACTCATTTCAAAAATGTAATCTCGATGATCGTCACTCTCATTGGATGATCTGAACAAACCGAAAGGACCAATAAAAGTCAAATTTTAGTTAGGCATGTGGGGCATATACCCACTGAACAACTACTTTACCCTGTGTAAACCTTATTGTAATTTTCACAAATATTATTATATTACACTTGTGAGCCTTATTGAAATTTTCTCAAATTTGATAAAAGATTAGTGTAGTTTACTCAATCATTAGTATATGCAGTATTTATAATGAAACAAATCATGTATATAAAGATAGATCTCATGGAGTAATTATTGGGTATTCTAAAAGTACGGTTACGTGGTATTTTAAGGATATTGTGATTGATAGAGAAAGTATGGTCTATAATTTTGTATTGAGTGATTAAGAAACATGAAAGGACATGATATATGATGATCAATGAAAGAATATAAACACATGATACTCTAAAAACCCGTAATCACTCTGTTTGGTTTCAGTTTTCAGAATTCACTTTTCAGAAAATTCTACTTTTTTGTTTTCTGTATTTTTTTGTTTCCACCAAAATTTTTTAATATTTTAGGTAATTTTTTTAAATTTTTAGACACACCTAACATAAATATATTTAAAAAGTATAATATTTGTGATTTTTTTTTAAAAAAAATTCACTAAATACTAAAAATACAAAAAAAGAAAAAAAAAAAAGAAAAAAAAAATTTAGTACATTTTAAATATTTTTTATATTTATTAATTTTTAAAAATATTTTTTTACAAATATCTTATTATAAGTAAGGTGAATCTAAAAATGTAAAAAAATTGTTTAAAATTTTAAAAATATTCACTAAAAATAAAAAAATACGAAAAATAAAAAATTTAATTTTTAAAAAATTGAATCTAAAAAACTGAAACCAAATACACTGAATAATTTTTTGATGTGATGACTGCAAAAAAAAAAAAAAAAAAGGGCAGTTTGATCTATACTAATCATCTCAAAACAAATAACTTTAATGCAAACGTGGTGAATTTAATAACACTACCCAACCACCCATTTCATATCCTTTTAATTAATTAAAAGTCATTAGTTATACTTTGTCCGATTACGTGTATTATCACATAATTAATATATACCCGTGCGTTATGCATGTTTCTAAATAAGTAATTAAAAATTAATTTTAAAATTATTAATTAAAAAAATCTAATTTTAGAACATGTTCTCCTTTCTATATCATCCTTTGTTATATAATGCCCGCTATTGCTGACAAAAAGTCATAATATAGAACAATAAAAATAAAAAAATGTGACGGAAAGATATTTAGAGAATCTGAATGAATCCATTATAAGCAAAAACTTTATTAGGTTTATCAAGTCAAAACTTCTTACCTAATTTTTTTAGATTTTTCAATTAAAAAATACAAAATTACATGTGCTACGAAATCATTGACGCTTTCATTTTAATTATAGTTATTGGATCTTTCATTATTATAATAATATATATCAAATTCCTTAATTACTACCTTTCAAATTTAATAATTATTGTCCTTTTATGACATTGATATGGAAAATAAATTTCAACAAATTTTAATTTTTTACAATGACAAGCATGATGCCAACACATGCAATACATATGCCTATCCATGTTAGTTTTAAAAATTTACCACACAATTTTTTTTTTTTTTTTAAAATCTTACAGCTATTTTGTTGATTCTTTTATCAATATAAAAACATTTTTTAAATTTTATTAAATTTCAATACTTTTGAAAATGAAAAAAAAATAGATAATAAATTTTATAAGTTAAAAATCAATACAATATTAATAGAATACGTATTGATATCTCCATACGTTGGGTGCCTATATTGTTTGTCTAGCTCAAAATGCTTGGTGCAACAAAATAACATGTCTGAAGAGTCTTTATTGATAAAATAAGCATCGACTAATTGTACTTTATTATTATATGTAATTTTAAAATATTTATAATAAGGGCAAATTACTTACACCTCCCTTGAGGTTTAACGAGATTACAAATTCTTCCCTAAAGTTTTAAAAATTACATCCTGTCCCATCATAATTAACGCTGTTAACGAATATCATAAATTGACTAAAATGCCCTTTTGACAAATAAAGACAAATTACCTATACTCTCTTGAGGTTTAGCTAAATTACAGATTTCTTCATGAGGTTTAACTAAATTATAGATTTCCCCCTGAGGTTTAGCTAAATTATCATTTTTAAATAAGTTATGAAATGCAAAATGAAAATAGAAAAACACTTATCACACTACAAAAAATTAAGGTTTTAAAGACTAAAATTTAGGGACAAAATTATTTTTAAGGGACAAAATATTTTTTTTTGCGAAAAGTGTTATTATATTTTTAGTAATGAAAATTGAACATTAGTGATTAATTATTATCTTTTTGGTATCAAATTTTTTGTCTAAAAAAATAAACCATTTTGAGACCAAATTATTTTGTCTCTAAAAGTCTATTTATTATTGACATTTTTAAAATTTTATCAATAAAAGTCTTATTGTTTACTTTTCAAAGCGACCTTTTAGCGACTATCCTCACGATGATAGAAATTAGTCCTTAAATGTCTTTTGCAACAAAAGTTTTACTTTTAGAGATCAAAAAAATTATTCTCTAAAACTTTTATATGTTGTAGTGTCAGATGGTTAGAAATAATTTTTACAAATTAAATATATTTTTTCATATTTATTTTTATTAAATTAGTTTTATTTTTTTTTTAAATTCTGAATTTTTTTTCTAAACAACAAATCAAACATGATTCCAAAAACTTAATTTTTTTTTTCCATTTAACATAATTCTTTTGTAAATTTTGTTGATTTATCAAAAGGATTTCAGTAAGGGCAATATTGTCTATCAATTTATATTTTGGTGATGTCAGCTAACCATTCTTAACATTTAGTTAACGGTAGGGGTTAAATTGTTTTGGAAATATAAACCTTGGGGTGGGATATAATTTCTGAAATCTCAGGGAAGAATTTGTAATTTAGCTAAACCTCAAGAGAGGTGTAGGTAATTTGCCCTTATAATAAATAACTTTCCAATCTAAATAAATAAAAAAACTATAAATTTATTTCCCTCTTAAAATTTTTAATAAATTTATTACGACTTATGTGGTATTTGATGAAATTGAAAATTAAAAATTGAAAAATTAAGTCCTGAAAACTTAATGATGAATTTTTTAAGTTGAAAAGTTATTCAATAAGAAATTAAGTGCTGAACTAAAATAAATTATTTGATAGGTACATGATCAAATTTAAAATTTTTTATTCAAATTGTATATCTTTCAATTTTTATATTGTGATTGCGAATTGATAATGATGAAGGAGGCAACGATGGCATTAGATACGACACTAATGTCAATAGTGGAAAAGATTAATGGATAATGATAGTTGTAATGATGGAATGGTAATATTATAGAGAGAGAAAAAAAAAAAAAGATGACGACGATGGTGATATGATGGTGGTGGTGGTTGTGACAATAGTTGTGCAAGTGAAGAGTTGAAGTGGTTGTTGTAGTGGTGGTAGTAATGGCAGTAGCAACTGTGGTGATGATATGATAGTGGTAGTAAAATGATCGTAGTGGTTGTGACAACAGTGACAATAGTTGTATAAGTGAAGAGTTGAAGTGGTTATTGTAGTGGTGATAGTGATGACAGTAGTGAATGTAATGATGATATAATAGTTGTAGTAAAATGATGGCGGCACTTATTGCAACAATGACATTAGTGATGAAGGTGGTGTTAATAGTAGTGGTAACGATGGCAGTGATAGTGAGTTTATAATAGTGTATATCAATATATATATATTTGATTGGAGTATGTCGATACTTTATCTTTAGTATTTATAAATTCAGTTATAATTAAGCAAATTTATATCACTTAAAATTATATTAACTTTTAGGTTACATTTTAAGAGGTACTTAAGTTTTTAAGGGATATCAATTATAGTTATCAAACAGACTTAATTATTTATAAATTAATATATTCAGTTTTAAATGCTAAATTAGATTATCTGGTCGGGTTGATCCACGCTTCTCAAGCTGGTGTTTGGTTGTTGAGCCCACAGAGAAGCCTGCACAAGAGTTCACCGGGGAACGGGGAGTCCCCCAGCGAACTGTCACGCCCCAAACCCGCCCCTAAAAGTTTGGGCATGACTTATTCAAAAATAGACTTGAAACCTGATATACATAACATATGGGGCCTGAACGGAAGCATTAAATATCAAAATTTGACAATAGAAACAAACTCCATTAAGCTACTACTATCATGCCAGGATCACAAACGTTAAACAGACAAATAAAATCTAAAACATACACCTGAATATCGGTTGTGTACGCACATATATACAGGCCCAGCTCTATAATTGGGCATACATTAAAAACATTTTGGGAGAAAGTATTATACACATTTCAACTTTAAGCCAATAAGTAAAGCGTAGCGCCAAAAGTTCGTCAAGACTTCACAAAAATATGAGTGGCTTCATCTAGAGTCTGGGCACTCAAAGGTTGACAAAAAGAACGAGCATCATGGCTTAGGATTAACCACTTGGTTGTTTACCTACAGAAACAGACATAACACAAAGTGAGGCAAACTCAGTGGGTAATAGTACTTAAATGCTCAATTTACACATAACACCTAGCAATGCATACTTAAATACAAAGATCACGTAGTTAATCTGTTCCTGTTTTCATTTCAAAATGGCCTTAGGCCCAATCGTGAGACATAGTGGCTTAAAATCCTTGAACACATAACATTAAACTTTTAAACATGATGGCATATAGCCCTTGAACATATGGCATGGAGCCCTTAAACATGGTGGCATATAGCCCTTGTACATATGGCATGAAGCCCTTGTCAGAATGGCATAAAGCCCTTATCAGAATGGCATTACAGCCCTTGAACATATAGATATATGAACCCAAGAGGTGTCTCACACGGATTCTAGAGGTAACTCACATCGTAGCACTTAGTTCCGTGTAGCACTTTGTTTCATATCATAATGGCATAAGCCCTTATCAGTTTGGCATTAAGCCCTTGAAACATATTGGCATTAAAGCCCTTGAAACATATATATGAACCCAAGAGGTGTCTCACACGAATTTTAGAGGTGACTCACATTGTAGCACTTAGTTCCGTGTAGTACTTTGTTTCATTTCATAACAACTTATACAGATGGCCATGAGCCTCATAACTTTCACATAATGGCTTTCAGCCTCATAATTTTCACATATGTATGGACTCAAGAGGTGTCTCACATGGACTCTAGCGGTGGCTCACAATGTAGCACTTAGTTCCAAGTAGCACTTTGTTCCATACCAATAATTAGCAGGTCTTACATACCAAACCATACATAAATGTCATACCATAAACGGAAATAAATTCATACATATGGATTATGCTTGAATCATTAACAGAAATCAGAATTCATACTTACTTATACTTAGCATTTTAATAGCGCTGGCAAATCAATAAAAAGCATTCTTGTTAGTTCCATAAAGAAATTCCTCAATATTGTGAACTTGTAGTATACTTGAACTTGTACATACGTAAGCTTGTAACATAGCTTGTAACATACTTAAGCTTGTATCGTACTTAAACTTGTAACATACTTAAGCTTGTATCGTACTTAAACTTGTAACATACTTAAGCTTGTATCGTACTTAAACTTGTAACATACTTGAATTTATAACATACGTGAACTTGTAACATGCGTCTACTTGTAATATACTTGAACTTATAACATGCGTGAACTTGTAACATGCGTCTACTTGTAACATGCGTCTACTTGTAATATACTTGAACTTATAACATGCGTGAACTTGTAACATGCGTCTACTTGTAACATACTTGAACTTATAACATGCGTGAACTTGTAACATGCGTCTACTTGTAACATACTTGAACTTATAACATGCGTGAACTTGTAACATACTTGAACCATGGTATTATTACCCCGGGCAAGGGCCATAAGACCACGGTATTATTACCCCCGGGCAAGGGTCTTGTGCTAAGGATGTCATGAATACTTTTACATATATGGATAATCATTCCTTAAGTCATAACGTAACTTATCAGAAAATGAAGCATTTCTTGTTATGTCATGTCATTATCATGTGTTTAACAAAATAGAATAATTCATATTCTTATGTGGGTTGCATACTGATGATAAACCTTTACATTCATATCATAGATTCTAAACGATCTTGGGTCCCTTCGTAACATAATCGAATAATCTTAGATTCACACAAATATCATTCTTCAAGGATGAACATAAGTTCCACTTATTCTTTAAGAAATAACATAGTATGCTGATAAATAACAAAGGCTAATATTCGTCATTAACCGAACATAAGGATTCCAAAATCATACCAACGTACGCGAATCTTTCAGCGTTCATATAAGTTCACATTGCTTTCCAATTGTCATAAATGTTCGTATAACACTTACAAAGAACAGAGCATTAGTGACAATAATTATCAACAGTAGATAAAATGTACATTTTTGTACTACTACTCACAGTGTTTAGGTGCTTGGTCCGCCCCTGTAGCTGACCCTACACAATTCACGTAATTCAAACATAATTCATCATAGTGCATCACCATTCAATTCAACATAATTCAAAATAAACCTTGGAATCTCATTTCAACATTCTAAAACCGAGTTTATATCATCCATGTCATTAATAAATTATTTCCCCAATTTTCTCTTCATATTATAACATGAATTACAATGTTCATAACATAGTTCATTCGCAAATTTTAAACATAATTTTCAAACATTTCCAAATTCCAATTAAACTTGAACACATATAATTCAACACCTCAATTTCATTACTCTACTTTCAATTTGACCCAATTCATGGGTTATCATCATTAATCAACCTAGGGTTTCAAGAAAAATGAGGATTGTCAACAAAAATTCAAACTTCTTAAATCACCACTTTTAATTCCAATTTTCCCAATGATTATACATTTAGGATTTACAATCCATCATTTTAACCCATCAATTTAACTCCCAACATCTTCAAACATTAAACCCCCCCCCCCAATTTCTCATACCATACCTTACATGCTCAAAAATGGGAATTTTTGCATTTAAATAATGGAAATACCACAAATCTATCTATCAATATAAGTATTGAAAAGGATTAGGACCCCTACCTCGAAGAACAAACAAAGGAATGAGCTTAGATGAGATTCCTCCACAATTTCAAAATTCCAATCGGTAGAACATGATAATCTTCAAGCTTCTTCACTTCTTGATGGGTAATCTTGATCAAAACTAAGGGAAATGGAAGGTATTGAAGATCAAGGACCTAGGGTTTTTCGGTCCTAGGACAGAGAAAAGAAGAGGGGAAAAGAAAATGTGAGAAATGATCTCAAAAATCCCGTTTTTTAAGCTGCTGACTGGCAAAACCCGCTCGAGCGTCTATCTTCCTGCTCGAGCGTACCTACTTCCAGCACAGATTTCAAAACTTTGAATAGGTATAACTCTCCCATCCGAACTCCGTTTTAGGTCGTTCTTGTGTCCAAATTGAAGCCCCGGAAATAAGCTTTCCAATGGTTCTAACCCCACATCCATATTCAAAGTGTGGAAAAATAAAAGGGCAAATGAGTGACAGTTGGTCGTAAAATAACTAACCGAACTAAATTCTTTGGTCCAATCTTAACTTACCATCATATTATCACTTCAATCAATACCCCAAAATAAGATAAGAACATTCCAAATACACCAATAAGAATGTCAAAAAAAATGAGCCCACGTGCCTCAGAAGTCCAGACTTAATCAGGCGACCTGCTCGAGCGCCCAAACTTGCGCTCGAGCGCGGAGACCAACAAAGTCGTCCACTCGAGCGACCACTTATACGCTCGAGCGGAAAATCTCCACTCCAGAATTTCAGTCCGCCTGCAAAATTACTGGAAACCCCAAAAGTACGCTCGAGCGCCAACTACTCCGCTCGAGCGGAGGGAAAAATTTCAGATTGTTCGGTAAAGGTCACCAATTCCAGTTTCAAAGGCATAACCCAACAGATAGTTCTTCAATTCCAATAGAAAACACATTAACCCCTAATTAAATAAGGATAACTTTCTATACGCATTTTGGGGTCGTTACACGAACCCTCCGACGAGCAAGTTAGAGAAGTGAGAGTGATGAAATGTAGAGATAGGATAGTGATAGAGAACTTAACATTTTCTTTGTCTTAGAAGCCTGCTTATATCCTTTGCTTATCATTTCCTTGTCCACTCCGAGCTGTCATGTTGGCTGAAAGTCTATGTTCTAGCTTGCATTGTTTGTGGTAAGTCTGTTCTGTTCCGTCGTGAAGGGTTATCGTAATAAATGCTGTAGGAAAACTTATTAATGGCTGATATGTGGTGCAATAACTCTGCAGGATCTTTGTCTGCTGATGTGGTTGGTTTTTCACTTGCCAAGTGTTTAGATGTCATTGGTGCTTGGTGTAACGTTGGGTTCCAACAATGTTGGGCTTTAGTATTTGAATCATGGATTGGGCCTTAAGTGGTGGGCCATATCCTTTATGGGCCCACCCATGTCAGTAGTCCCTCATTCCCAAGTGCAGCTTCAGTCCAATGAAGGGAATAAGGAAGAAGACAGAGATTGTGAGAGGTCGACAGAGAGAAGACCGATTGGGAGGTGGACCGACCGCGTCGGACCGAGTGAGGAGGCTGACTGCGAGGAGTGCCGACTGCGAAGGGTGACCGAGTGGACGGATCGATCGCGAGGAG
Organism: Camellia japonica; assembly: GCA_030407325.1. NCBI lineage: Eukaryota > Viridiplantae > Streptophyta > Magnoliopsida > Ericales > Theaceae > Camellia > Camellia japonica. Next base: position 7,505 of record JAPPVO010000415.1, on the reverse strand, counting down.
AGGCGACTGTAAAGGGTGACCAGTAGAGGGCCGACCGCGAAGGGTGACCGAGTGAGAAGGGGAAGTGGCGGTACGCGAGGCTCGAGGAGCGACGAGGCACGTGGTGAAGTGAAGTGGAATAGACAGGGAAGGGGAAGAAAGTAGTGGATCGTGGTTGTACACGTGGTATAATCCTTTAATGGGGGAGGTGACGCGTTAGTAAAAAGTGAAAAGGCAGGTTGATATAGGGCAGTGAAAAGGCAGGGGAGGGAGTTTTTGAAAATTTTCAAACTAGCGAAATTAAATCTTGACCCTTGGAATATAGGCAAGCCGTAGGCATTTGGGGTTATTCGCTTTACCTACTTTATCGCAAAAAACCAAAATATCCTTGAAGTGAACTCATTTGTCTCATGCGACACACCTTTGCAACACTTTGCGAACTTCCTTGTGCCAACGTCCGAAGCAATACGCAGACACATAGGAGAAATGGCCCAAGAGGAAGTGCCAGCTGCAAGGCTTGATTCGTTAGGTGATGACGACGCAGTGGAGTTGGCGGAACAGTATCGGGTAGAGTGAAGGGAGGGGAGAGGAGCTAGTCAAGCGATGCGGGCTCGTCCTACGACGATGATCGTGGCCACGAGGCCCATTAGCCAACTGGAGCCAGACCACTAGCATACCAAGCCAGACAGATCCACATTTACGACAGAGGAGTTGGAGGGGGTACGGAAGAAGTACCAAATTCCCTCGGAAATAGGGTTGAGGCTGCCCACGTCTAAGGAGAGGGCATCGGATGTGCGGCCGGACAAATTCAGCCTTTATGAAGAAGCGCTGCCAGGGGGGGAGGTTGAGGTTACTACTCCCCCAAATAGTGGTGGACGCGCTCAACAGGCTAGAAGTGGCGCCAGGGCAGTTGATGCCGAACACCTGGAAGATATTAATGGCCTGTGCGAGTGCCTGGCAGTAGGCGACAGGAGGGGCGGCCATGACGGTGGAGGAATTCTTCTCCTGCTACAAGGCCTCCCGTCAATAGGAGACGTGGTTGACATTGCAGACAGTAGCGGGGCGGGGTCTAGTGGCGGGCTTGCCGTCCTCGGTGAAGGGGTGGAGACTGAGATGGTTTTTCGTATCAGCGAACGGTGGAAGGGGAGTTCGCACAACATGGAAGTTCCCCACAAAATCGGTTGAGCCAAAGTCGGATGTGGAGGCCGAAGACCGGGTGAAGAAGATGAGGGAGTGGAGGGAGGAGAAGGGGGTGAGGTGGGATGAACTGGTCCTTCCTTCAACCTTGTTTGCCCTGAACTTGGGACCGCAGCCGTTGGAGGAGGATCCCGCGAGGGAAGAATTGGAGGTGCGGAGGAAGGCGGAGGAGGAGGAGGAGAGAAGACTGTTCGCCAGAGCGGATAAATATAAGGAGGCACAATTGGGGCCTGCTCCTAAGCTGGTGATGAGGGAACGGGTCCAATTGCGTCCCAAGCTGTTGGGCGATAGAGACTTAACTGGCTTTGCTTCACTGCTGCCCCCAGTAAACCCCTTGAAGAAGAGGGGTAAGCAGGAGGTAGAGGCAGTTTTGAAGAAATCAAAGAAGAAGTAAGGGGGCGTAGAGGGGGGGGGAAAGACGCCCTTGCCTTGAAAAAGATGAAGGTTGGGGGGGGGCTGCCCTTATGGTGGAGAAGATGAAGGAGGGAATGGTGGAGGTAGCTGCAGGAGGGGAGACCGCCCAAGTGCCGAAGGAGGGGAAGGGTCCGAGCTCCCAAGTATCGAGCGAACACTTGGGCCCAAGTGTCCAGATGGCGACGACGGTGGTACCTGCCCCAAAATAACCCCTAGTCCCAGTGAAGGGAAGACTGGAATCAGCAAACCAAAGACGAATGCCGCACTGGTGACTGCGTTGCACCACGCGCGTGCGCTAGCTGGTCGCTCGGCAGAAGGAGAAGAAGCCAGGGTCGCGGCTGACCGCCTTGTTGGGGTGGTGGAGGATACGGCCGTTCGATCAATGGCGAGGTTGACAGAGGCTGACCTTCTGAGGGGGTTTTGCTTAGCCCAGATGGAGGCGGCGACCCTGGCGACTGCCTTGATGAACAAAGCAGCGTGCTCGAAGATGGTGGTAGAGCCACTGAGGGTCCAGTTGGAAGAGGCAAAATCGCAGCTCCAGAATCTAAGGGTGGAGACAGTGGGCTGGAGGAAGGCCGTTCGGAGTGCATGCGCCAAGGGGTTGGAGTATGCGCAAAGGGCAAAGAACATGAAGGTGTTGATGGTGGTGCAGAGCTACTCAGCAGAACGAGCTAGTGTCGAGCTCCTCGCAACCAAGTCAGAGCTGGAAGCGGAGCACCACAAGGTGATATCGCTTGAGTTCGAGTTGGCGGGCCAGAAGAGGAAACTAGAGGAATCCCAGTAAGCTTGCACCACCTCCAATGAGAGGTGGGAGGAGGCCATGACCAATAACGAAGAGCTGCGGGATCAGGCAGTGAAAGACAAAGAAAGGCCGATGGTCGGATCGCAGTATTAGAGAAGGCCCTAGAGGAGGAAAGGGCGAAGTTGGCGTCTGAGAGGGTGTAGACGTCCCCGAACGCCCCGGGAGGGTTAAGTCCCGTTCCGTTCATATTGGGTTCACTACAGTTCGGACTCCAATTGTCACGGTTCTTAATCTGAACCAAAGAGTCCAACTCTGGCAAATCGTTTTGAAAAAAAACAGATTTTGAAAAGAAGTGCCAAACATGGACTGCTTTGCCAGATACAGAGTCGCCACCTAAATATTTTTAAAATGGGAAATTTAGGAAACCCTGACTCGGTGCCGAAGGCCACGTGTCCGTCATCACCAAATGTCTTGGCTCGGGAGCTTGGGTACGATCGGGGAAGGTCAGCTATGAGCACCCCCTTTCGCCCGGTCCGAAGACCGGCCTCTACTAACCGTGATATCCAATTTTGAAAATGTCATGCGTTCTTATTCCAATCATTAGCCTAGATTTACTACGTTATGCGCACAGCAAACAAGTATAGACCAAATCGCCTAAGTTGGAACAAAACATTTTATGTTTATTTTAAAAATGGTTTGCTACTCGCAGGTAGGCTAAAATGCAGGTTTTACCACCCTTAGGTGGTCTTTTAGAAAAAGATGGTTTTGCCACTATCTAGTGGGCTTAGAACTCACAGTTTTAATGCATTGTCCCAATTTAGGTAATTCAACCTCCATCCACAGGCATTCAGGCAGTTATATCTCATAAGCAGCTAGCCTCATGGTAATCATGCTGTTATGGCAACACTCACACGCATGCGAGGATGCTAAAGCATAAAAACTCACCTAGTACTCCAAGCCAAAACAGAAGCTTATTAGAAATCCATGCATGGACCTAAGCATACTGAAATGTCTAATGCAACACATGCAAAGATGTAATCTAGGCAGGCTCGGCTATCCTAGACATGGCATGTGAAATGCTACAACTATCACGTATTCAATTTGGAATTGAAAGTACGATGTAGTTTGTATGATGTGCCAAGCCTGATGTATGTCAACAAATGCATGGATGCACGCATGCATTGCATAAGGTATGCTAATTTTAAATATGCCCTAATCTACCATCATAAGCAGATAAATAAAAGGGAAGAAAGAAATGGGGGTTGGAAGACATACATACACTCACCCACACTTATTACAATTATGCCCTCACACGGAGGGACCAAAAGAATATACAGTCCCAAATAGTACAGTCCAAATACAGAATAAATTAATTATTACAGAAATTTCTAATTATCAAATTAAATTCAGTATATAACAAATAAAGAGAGGGGCCTCAGCCCTGCCTCGGGATGCGCGAATGATGCATGCTCGAATCCGACTCGCCCGGAAACCCGCATCATGACACTGCTGCCTCTGTTCTTACTGCCCTGTCTCTCCAAAAATTGCCAAAGTCCCAGAACACCTTCCTTGCATACTGTTGTACACCATCGGCTGGATGGAATGGCCACCGGCCATGTAAAATGACCACCGGCTGCTTGAGAGGTTATCGGCTATCCATAAAGTGCCGGTCGGCACTCTATACTGCCGGTCGGCACAAAATTCCTGCAGAGGACGGTTTGACAGCAACAGCAGGCAAACAGTGCATGATATGGATTTTAGAGCAAATGTAAGCATGGTCAATGCTCCTTATCATGTATGGGACTCAAGGAAGCATGACCCTTGGTTCTTGGGCCATCAATTATGCATCTTGGTGCATGATAGCCTAAGGAACCAAGATTGCATTTTAATGTAAAAATGCATGCAAACACACGAATGAAACCAAGACCTTATCATGTTTTGGTCAAGGGCCTTGGAGATCAAGAGTTGAAACAAGTTGCAACCACTTGTAGTGTGAACTTCCCTCAACCCTTATGCTTGGTTTGACAACCCCAAACCAAGCCATGAAATGCATGTATGCAACATAGCTCAAATGATGCAACATGGGAATTAGGATGCAAGCACACCAAATGTCATGCAACTACCATGTTAAGCATGCAAAATGCAAGAGTATACAAGATGCAAATGTCATGCAAACATGGACCAATCAAGCAATAAGACCAACATACTACAACACTTAATGAATCAATTAAGCAATAGACATGAGGCAAGCATGTGATGGTGGACTAGACCACAATGGGGCAGCCCTCAAACCAACCCAAAACAGTGGCAAAACATGCCCAAAATGGTGACCAATTACCTATGCAAACATGCAAGTCAAAGGGCCTAAGGTTAAGGTACAAAGGGAGCACTCCTTGCTACCATTAACATGGCCACTCATGGGATATATTAGACCACCAAAAACAGATTTTAACAAATGAAATGAGCCCCAAAACCAACAACAAGGCAGCCCAAATGCTCTAAACATACAAATGCACAATGCTCACTTTAAAGCATAAGAGACCAACATTTCAAAAGATGGGAGAGATGATACATGGAGGCATATAAGCATGGCATAAGGACTGAGATAGCATATTAGATGATTCCAAATCACTAAAATAGCCTAACCAAATGCATGCTAAGAACTCACATCTTAAGACTAACAAGCCTTAATGCAAAACAACTTTGTCAAACATACCAAACATGGCAAAATCAGTGGCCTTCAGCCTCTAGTCATGGCAAAATGATGCTAATATCTTCATGAAGTGAGGCTCATACATGCAAGAAACATGGCCTAAACTCATGGCTCATTTCTAGGCAAACTAGAGCATTACAAAGCAAGTATAGGAAGCATGCTAAGGACCACAAAACCAACCAAAAACAGTGATGATATATGATCCAAAACACCCAAATAAGCTCTGAAATGAAGGCATATAAGGCTAAAAATGCATGCTACTATGTGAGCCAAAGTAAAGACCAAAGAGGGACAAAGGGGAGAGGGTGTCCCTCCCCTATACAAGACTTCAAAACACTTTCCTCAACACTAAAAACCCTCTGATTTTCAGTGATGAGAAGACAAAAGCAACAAAGCAAACAAGGCTTAAAAAATGGAAGCACCAAAAAGGCCAAACAAGGCCTAAGTGGGTGAGTTTTCACTCAAACCACCAAGTGACCTTAATGAATGTTCTTAAGCAAGGAAAAACAAGCTTTTTTTCAGTTATACACAAAGACTAAAACACAAAGCAAGATAGGTAAAAACTAGTTGCAAAAATGGGGAAACTAAAGTAACTAGCTCACCCTTGAAGAACACTTGAAGAACAAGTGGTGCAGCCCTCCTCTAATGATCAAAACCAGTCCAAAATCACAACAAACAACCCTCCAAGTCCCTCAATCTCGGAGCTAGGTGTAATAGTGTGTGTAATGGTGCAAAAGTAAGGCAAAACACACTATTTAGGCCAAGAAAACACACACAATGGATGAGGGAAGGGAAGATATAGATATAGATAGATATATATCAGAGATATATAGATATAAGCTCTGGTTTTGTGTTGGAAATGGCTAACCTCCAACAAATGGAGAGAAGGGTTGCTTATATAGGCCAAGGCAAGCCTAAGACTTAGTGGCTAAGCAAAGAAAAAAGGGTTCAAGGGTGCAAAGGGGTCTTGGCTTCTTGGAGAAGCCAAGACAGCTGGCCAAGCTTCTCCAAGAAGCTTTGGCCAAAGGGTCAAGCTTCTAGAAGCTTAGGGGGTCAAGGGTGCAAAGGGTGCAAAATGGTCACACCTGTGCACGGGGGAGTGTGATGGTGCATTCCAGCTGGCACAGCTGGCATGCACCATGTCCCAGGGGTTCAAGGGTGCATGCCGGCCGGCCAAAACAGTCACCGGCACCAAAAAGTGCCGGTCGGCAACATACAGTGCCGACCGGCCAAAGTGTTTGAGAAAACAGTGCCGATGGCCAAAAGGGAGTGCCGGTGTGGTGTGGGGGCAGCCGGTGGGCTTCAGGGATGGCTAACAAGCCTCCCCCTACCCTCAAATGCAAAAACACACAAGTCTTGGTGTAAAACCAAGCACAGAACAAGCCGGTTGAGAGGTCCTGAGGCACGACGCGCAGCCGGGACCTCCGGGAACTCAAAACGAACACAAACATGGATAATCACCGAGCGTTCCAACGGTGACGTCCAAGTCTTGAGGACGGTCAAAAATGGGGTGTCTACAGTTGCCCCTCTTTGACAGAACTCAGAAGTCATAACAATGACGGGAGTGAATGTCAAAGCCCAGAGACGACCCATTTTTGACCAGGCCGCAGACTTAGACAAACATACAAGACCAACGAATATGCGCCCGAAGGCAGGGGCAAAATGCAACTGAAAATGCAAGAAGCCAAGCATAACTTAAAATCATGCAAAGAAAGCTGTAATGAAGCATACATGCAACAGTTATAAGCTAGCGTACAACAGACTACACTACAATGCAGAAAGGATGTAAGAGAATTATACAATTCTCTGTACGTCTCACGCGGGGGATACAATACCTGTGCGGCTCGTCCGGTTTCACCGGCCTCAAATGAGCCGTACATACAATATCGTACCTGCAAAAAAAAAAACTTAACAGGTACAATGTTGTTAGCAACATGCATGACAAGGCAGTCGAAAGTGCGTGACAATGCATGCAATGTGTGCAGCAAGATAGTAGGATTGAACACATGTGAGTAAAGCAATGCACGTATGCACGCAATGTGTATGGAAAGAGAACTTGAACACATGTGAGTAAAGCAATGCACACGTGCACGCAATGTGTATATAAAGGAACTTGAACACATATCAGTAAAGCAAAGCACGCATACAACGCAATGTGTATAAAAGGGAACTTGAACACATATCAGTAAAGCAAAGTACGCATACAATGCAATGTGTATAAAAGGGAACTTGAACACATATCAGTAAAGCAAAGCACGCATACAATGCAATGTGTAAAAAGGGAACTTGAACACATATCAGTAAAGCAAAGCACGCATACGATGCAATGTGTATAAAAGGGAACTTGAACACATATCAGTAAAGCAAAGCACGCATACAATGCAATGTGTATAAAAGGGAACTTGAACACATATCAGTAAAGCAAAGCACGCATACAATGCAATGTGTATAAAGGGAACT